>VYZM01017890.1:100210-115225 GCA_013398915.1 Dromas ardeola | reverse complement strand
TTTGAAGCTAATCTTGAAGCCGGTAAATAAAGAGGCGACATCGCAAATAACAACATCGACGGGGCATTTGCACTTACTCGGTAATTCCATCAGATGGAAAATTTGCACTGAAAAAGTCTCCACTCGCGCATTTTACGTACACAGCACTGCGGAGAATGGCTTCCTGTGAGCACTGGAATAATTATTTTAATACAGTAAAATAAATAATATGATGAAGTATTTCATTTCCACATTTTAAATATTTCTGTTTCTTCGAATATATCAGAGCCTCTTTTTTTTTTGAGCTTTGTAGTCACGTAAAATAGGAATTAGCTGTATTAAAGAGGAAGCGATGGCATTTTTTAAAGCAGGTACGATCCCAAATCATTGATTAAATGACACATGATAAATGAAGACCTTCCGAAATGCATGTTAAAGGAGTGCATCATTCTTACTCACCATTACAAGCCAGAGGTTCAGGAACCTACAGCTGATCACATTTAGTGACTAGGTAAGACTCCAGCCCCTTACGCTGCTTTACCTCTTAGTGTCATCTTCAGATTTAGCAATGGAAATTCAGTCCAAATTGAGTATCCAGCATACAGACACAAAAAGCTCTTTTCCCCCCAAAATAGACTCTGCTGCTGTCAGTGGCTGTGTGTATTTGCCTGATGGCACCGGCTGTCAGTGAGTCCTGGGATGACCCAGTGGGTGACACCAAGGTGAAGATCCGCACACCTGGGGTCCCATCCACGCTCGCGCACGCGACTGCAGCGCCACGCTGACTGCAGCACGGCACGACTTGAATTAGGTTTCCTGCCTCAGTTTACCCATCTGCAAGACAAAAGCTATTCTGAATTACTTCACAGGGATGTTTCTAACCTGGAAGTTTCTAAAACTAGTAATGAAATGTGTATTTGCACTATTTCTTTTCAGTCCTTCAGCTTCCGCAGAGGGAATACAGCTCGACATGGGACAGCAAGCTCAGTTCTGACCCAGCCAACACAGCATTTCCATTATCAACCAAGTTCCCTATTTCCTGATAATCCTGTTGAAAAACACCTTGTCCTTCTACACCAAATACTGATTCCCCATGTGGTGGGAAGAGAGGGCAGTAAGGGGTCTGTTGTCCCTCACCAGTGATGCCTGGTGCCAGCACGCACTCTAGATCCCCAACAGTGGGATCGGCTGCCCAGTCCTGTGTCTCCCCTTGCCGCTCCTCCTGACACCTACCAACCACATTGAAGGGACATTCAAAAATGTAAAGCAATACACAAGAGCTATTAAATGTTTTGCTTGTCATAAAAAAAAGTCTGTTCCATACAGGAGCCTGATTCTGCATGTATGGCAGCCAGCGAAATAGAGCCAAAGCCAGAATTTGATGTCAAACTCCAAAGACCATAAAAGGGGATGCTGCCAATATGCAACGTGCTTTTCCTTCCAGTTTTCTTATAAAAACTCATGTGATTTCCCCATCCCAAACCGCAAACAGAAAACCAAACAGAATTCAAGTTAGCAGCTCTTTGCTGAGGAGCTAGTGCTGCAAGAAGTGTATCAGGAGTTTTTAAGAATGACTGTCAGCAATAAAGAACAAAATAAATACAAGAGATTAATGCTTAGCATTTATATTGTACTTCGCTGTTTAAAAGTCCCTGTATGGCCAAGGGCCACAACCTCACTCAAATCCATGAGGATTTGTGGCACCACAAAGACGCCCGCTGACCAAAAATGGGAACTTTGGCCATCTGATAACATTTTAGCTTACAATCTGTTTTATTCCCCCCGTCATGCAAACCCACAGAGTCCAGCAGCACTATCCCTGTGTGTTATGATGCCTAATAATGGATTATTGACACTCCAATAACAATAATGGTGAATACTGCTACAAAACCAAGAGACTGTCAAAATTTAAACAGGCAGGACCATACCCACTAACTGACTGATCACAGTTCCTCCAGAAAACTACTGCACTGGACTCTTAAATAAAATCACATTTATTTTGTCTGGTCTGGCATTCAGTGTAGGTTTTTGGGGGTAATTTTTTTGCGGGGTGTGTGTGTGTCATGGTTTGTTGTTTTTTTTTTTTTTAAATCTTAAGTGGGATGGCCTTTAAAAATGTCTTTGTAGACCGAGTGTCCCCAGAGTTACTTCAGCCCTGAATACCTGCTAGCCAGATAAATAAAGAGAAATATATCCTAGATATTCAAATAAAGGAAAAAGGGACTCTAATGTATCATATTGTTGTGATTCAACACATAAAAAAAGTAAAATTTAGGAAAGAAGGTGACAACTTACTGCCTATATGCCTTCATGTAAAACTTTCTATTCTACAACCTTGCATCTTTTATTAAAATATGGACACCTAAAACAGAAAAAAAAATAAATTTAAATTTTATTTTGTTCTCTTGACCACCAATTTTCTCCTAGTAGGAAAAAAGACTGCTACCTATTTTCCATAAAAAAACCTTTGTAGCAGTCCCAGAGGAAAAGTCAAAAGTTTGACTTGAAAAACGGAGCTACTTCAAAAGCATTGTCAAACAGAGGTGAAGGTTTCTTAAAAATGCATAAATTAAAGTATGGTGTATTCATAAATATCTCTGTAACTTTACACAGTATATTTGTGATTGAGGCGCATATGTAGGTGAACATATAGCGTCGTTATAAAACTAACTTAAATAAAGTAGAAAATCGATTTGTTTATTAGCTACTGTTTGGGCTCTGTGTGTGTGTGTGAGTGTGTGTGCATGTGTGTGAAAAATGAAAGAAAAATGGAGAGTTTTTTTCAATAATAAAAAGGGAGTTGCACTGCAGGGCCCCTAAAGCTTGTGAAAAATTAAACTCGACGGATTCAAACTGTCCTATTTCCACTTCAAAAGAGAAGAGGCACTGAGCTCTTCCCAACTTATCTTCAAACGCCCAGCACCCTAGAAAGTTTCTTTAAAAAAAATAAAGTCTCTAGTTCCCCCAAGCACTGTACCCGTTACTGTAGCTGCTGTCTCTCCCTCTTCTAATTATACCCATGTGAGTCTATTAATCAACTTGTAAATTATTTAGAGAGCCATGCGCTGTCTTCAGCTAGTACAAACACACTGCATGCAAAGACTTGCTGAAAACCAATGGAGCTCCCAAAGGGTCTCTCTCCAATGTTCAGACAGCTTGCAGCTCGCCAGTACAGCGCTGTTAAAAACAAGAAATAACACTCAGCTTACCTCCTCAGATATAAAGATTTACTCAGCCTTTCAACTCTGAAACTCTTTGCAAGTTTTTAACAAAGAGGAAGCCGCTCTATTGTCAAATCTTTACTTCACACTTAGTGATGAGAATATTAATTTGATGTCAAAAAACCCCACAACCCAAGTGCTTTCAGTGAGACTGTGATCACAATCACCAGGGGACCCCAACTTTCAGAGGCTACACCAAAAAGCACCCCTTTAAAACCATTCCTATTTAAAATAAGGGTAAAAAAATAATAATCTACATTTGTACAGTAATAGTTTTCATTAGAAAATAGGAGAAATTAGGGAATTCCAGATTCTACCCCCCACATGCAGACTGCCATTGGGGACAGCTTCAGATATTACTACTTAAAAAAAAGAAAAAGGAAGGGGAAAAAACAACACAGATTGTGTGTGTTCAACTCTAACAGGCTGCAAACAGTGCAATGTTATCTGTCTTCCATGAATCAGCTTTCTTTACCACCTGAATCCTCATTTTGGTAGAAAAACCAATTACCCAAACTAATAGCAGTTCTCCCAGCTGAAAAGCAGAATTTTACTGGTTTAGAAGTAGTTGTTGTTTTTTTTCCCCTGCTCTTCATGCTGTTTTTCTGTCATTTCACTTTTCGTGGCTCCATTTATTGCAGCCTTTCAAACATCTGTTAATTAGCACTGACCACTCCATGCTATTTCACCATGAAAACACAGAAAATTGAACAGACAGAATGGCACGCAAATTTCTTTCCAACTGAGTGGTGACCTTTCCTATTTTTTGTGATGCCCCCCATGCCAAAATGCTTCTGCTTCTATTTTCATTAAAAACATGCAAACATCTCAAGGGGAAAACACCAGGGACATTTAGGGGGGGAAAAAAAAGCAGAAATGCTTTCTGCAGGGCTTTTTTTTTTTTTTTCCTCAGGGGGTATCAAATTCTGACAGGCACCTTTAAAATGGTGAATGTAGATACTGCAGATGGAACTTCAAATTAATGCGTGCCCATGTTTTCAATGAGACAGGTCCAGAACGCAGGACACGAATTCTGCATTAAGGTTTTCATCAAGCCAGTGGGGTCTATGAACGCATATGCATCGTTTGCCCATAGCCCGAATCACTAGAAGGGGAGGACCAGCCTACAGAACAGTCTCTTCACAACATTTCAGAAGGAATCAAACTGAATGAATTAATTTACGTGAGTTGTCTTATTGTCTCGGTAAGGGTTCTGGCCACTACGCTCACCTCTTACTCCAAATGGAAGTCTTCCTATGCTGCCCAAGCAAACGGTGTGTGCTAAATTTAGCATTACTGACTGAGATCTAAACTAACTGGAGTTAGTGACCAGAAGACTGGTATCAAACTCTGATGCTGGTAATTTTCTGCCCAGAGTATAGTTAGCAATAATTGCCTAGTTGCAGTGAAAACCACAATATCCTAAAGGAAAAGTCTGTGCATTTCAGACTGGTTGTCCAAGGAACAAGTCTATGTTTATGACAGACAGAAAGCAGGCAGGTTGCTGAACTTTTCACTGAAAACGCATTTTTGAATATCTAGTGTGCACCAACTGTAGACAAGAACGTCCTGGGAATTAAAAAAAAAAATCTATGCTACCTTCATCAAGCAAAATAAATCACCATATACAAAATTGAGAAGTTTGATAAAGCAAGAGACAAGGACTTTATGAGACAGCAAACACTAGAAAATACAGAAAATGGGAATGCACTGAGTTGCCTTCTGGGGTGAATAATAGAATTGTCTGTGCTGTTCCTGAAATACATGTTGTATACATGAAGCACCATTACAGGAAAAAACAATACAAAGAATGTTTGTGAATCCTACAACCAAGAAGAGATCTGAGTTAGTCAACCAGAACTAGAACAGAATAGACAGTGGTCAGCCTCAGTAATTCAACAATAAGGCGTTACACAACATAGCCTGTTGGCACATCTTAAATGGCTAATTGTATGCAATCAGTTGTGTCCACAAGAAGGGAACGCACACCGAGATCACTCCCCAGGGCAAGTATTTTAAGAATATGAGGCGTGCCCTCAAGATTTTATGGCACTTGTTTCGTTTTGACTACTAATGATTTGAGTGCAACATTTCACTCGGTCTGTCTTTGGTTCCAGGGTGTTCTGTGACAATATCACTTGCATGATTCCTTGCCCAAAGGAACAACTGTGCTTACTTGGTACATAACTAGAAATGCATGAAAATTTTGAAGTTCTAATTGTTTTTCCAGTTATAACACTGTCTGCTATTGACTAAACTAACTCTATTCAAATGCGATTTTCTTGAAACTGAATGTCGTCAATAATAGCAGGAGAATCTTTCCTTTGTATTAACCTGGTCATAACTCTGTAGCAAGACAGTAAGAATCCTGAATTCTTTGCTCATCTTTCCTCTTCAATACACCATGTTCTTTCATTTTCCCCAAGCCTCTTGTGAGGGCAGTAATGAATTCTTGTTAGTGTTTACTAATGTAAATTCATTCTTTGTTATCCCTGGGAGAGGAGGATTAGCAAAATGACAGAACTTATTATTTCTGGTATTGCTATATAATATTTACTTTTATTCAGCCCTTAATTTTGCAGTATGTCCCACCAAATAAAATGTAGGTGCATACAAGCAAAAACTAAGGGAGAATTTTTTAGCACAATGCACAGAAATATAGTTACGATTCCCATTAACATTCAGCAGCATTGTACAGCTTTGTCCTTGCATGCTATATTAAAAAAAACTAATCTAAATCTGAAATAAGTTCTAATTTGGAGAAAGAAAGGAATTACAACTTCAATTTAATTTCTCTGAAATGAAAGCAGCTCCCTGGGACTAAGGATGTACATATTTTTTAGGACTGGATAAAAATTGCAATCTATGCAATTATTTTACTGTACTGGGAATGCATTTGGTATCTCCTTTAAGGAACTTTAATGGTTAAGATGAAGTTTATAAAATACACAAAGAGCATTTTAGTAAAGAAAGCTCTTAAAGGAGCTTTGAATAAATAGATCATACAAACTCACATCTCAGCCATACCTGAAATTTAGAGAGCAAGGTATTTACAGTGGCTGTCCGCTACTTCACAGAGATAAGAAGAAAGGGACATTATGGTATACACATAAGATTCTGAAATTAACGGATACCATAAAAAAGACATGGGCCCAGAACTTAAAATGATCTCCACATGTGAGTCAGACTGCATATATAAGTAGCCACATTCAGGTCAATCAGACTATACACATGAAGAAGCTATTTCCATACCTAAAGATCTAGGCTACACTGCAATTAATATATGCTAAGATCTCTTGCCTTTGAGCTAAATGGCCATTCTGATTAGCAGTATCTCTAAATCAGAAAATCCTCTCCTAGATCTCTGTGTTACAGAGGCGCCAGGGTCTCTCTCTCAGGCTGTAGAGATTGATGCTTTCCATTCCCGTGGTTCCCACATAAGCTCCTCGTCCCAGCAATATGGTGGCTGCCACAGAAAATTAATGCATTGAGCTAGCTGAGTTGCTGTATTAAGAATAAATGTAATCCATTCACTAGAGATGAAGTTTAGAGTTAAAAAGTATTACCTTGTGGCTTGATAAAGTGACTGACAGAGGGATAGAATACCCAAAGCTGCAGGCTGCCAAAGGTCTTTTGAAATGCTTAGAAAAGTACTGAATCTCTTGGTATGGTATCAAGGGAACCTCAGTTAATTTTATAGGCTCATGTTTCAGATCTGTGTAATTCAGTCTCAGAATTAAGCTATTGTGCAAAAAAGGGACTTTCAAGCTCTCCACCTCACCAAATGGCTTTCCTTGCCAAAAATAAAAGACAATGAAGATTTCTCTTTGCTCGGGGGGGTTTGCTCAAAATTCCATTAATACTGAAGCTTAACCGAGATTTCGCAGTCTTCGGCAAGATTGTTTCCTCATATTTGTATCACTGGTAACCATTTGGCCTGTTGCCAGAAACAGGACTCAAAATTCCTCCTCCAGGCCATTGTAATTTGGCTAAATAAACATTTTTCCACCCTACTGACATACAACTTATCCTTTACAACTACAAATCTTTTCTGATTTTTAATACCCACCACATACAGAGAGCTATCCTTGTGCAAGACAACTAACAAACAAGTGAGTTTAAGCTGCTGCCCTAAAGAGCTTACAGTATTTATGATTTATCTGAAATCACTGCAGAGCATTCCAAAAGCAAAGTATGCTTGGATATTCTTTGTGGTAGTCCCCTCCTACAACCAAAAGTGCTGATAAAAATGAAGTGCAAAGAAACTTTACTTTTAAGTTAAAAATATTTGCATGAAAGTAGAGGAATCTACAGTAGCATTCCACAAGTCAAAATCTACATATAAAAGCAGAGTCTTTATTACAGACCACTTGAAATAAAGATAGAATGTGATTCTGTGCTTTAAATAACAGTTTAAACATTTTGAAATTATACATCTCTCTTCAGAATTCTGATTTTGATTTAGAGATAAAAACATGGAAATCAACTTTTGGAATGTGTACAAAAAAATCTGAATTTCACAGGAACAGTGAACTATTTGCTTTGAAGATATCGAAGAGCTTAGAAATCTAACTTCTGTTATGAAGTGCGCCAAGTGACATGTAACGAAAGGAATTAATCAACTTCCAGATTACTCTGACATAACTCGGATTAGAATCTGACCAAGAAAAATTCACTCATAATTTAATTTTTGCCAAAAATTTTTAACTACAGTGTAATGAGATAACAACGTGCCCTACCTGGGTATCCACTGTCAATATAAGGCTTAACAAGTTCTCCAAGTTTTGTCTTGTCTGCAACAGCTTCCTTTAGCAGTTGCCCACAGCAAACTAACAGGAAGGAACAAAACAAAAGACACAAGGTTAAATTTTAAAAAGGAAGCAACAAAGAAAAGAAAAAAACACCCCAGAAGCTGCATACTGGAATAAGGTCACTGAATAAAATAAAAGTTGTAGGTTTTCTGGGTTTGTTGTTAGGAGATTTTTTTTTTTTTTTGGCCAAGCAGAGCAAAAAGCAAAGAGACTGAGCAGGGGAGAATATTGAATAAAAAAGAATACATTTGGCAAAGAACATATTAAAAACAGAGACAGAGAGAAAGATACTAATCAAATATGTTCCTGAAATAATAACTAAAGGGATTGCTAGCATTTTTCACTTTTTATAAACTTATAATTACTGAATAAAGTTACACCTGCTGAACAGCATCTGAACTGCACTGTTGGAGGTGCAGGATAATACGCAGTTCAAGGAATTGACTCCCTGGATCATTTAATGATCATGCAAGAATTATGTTGGAAAAACTGTGCTAATCCAGTATTATCATTGACTTCAAATACACAGAACACCAGGAGATGCAGATTTAAAGTTTTAGTCAGGACAGTTGTATATGAAATGCTGCTACTTCAGGTTTGGATAACACTTTCTGACCAAAGTTAATGAGTCTTATCACCCCACGCGAGTCAGATACAACAGTCCTGACCCTTATTTGACCGGGAGGGGAATAAGGCATGGAGAGGTTACACAACAGCACAACCAGTCCCGGTTTCAACTGAGTTTTTGTAAATATTAGATAACAGTCACTCTGTACATTACTGCATGACCTTTCAATTAATAATCATAAGTTGATTCCACCCTTTCTGAAATCAATAGCACCAACATCTACAGCTGTACTGACTTTAATGGAAAAAGAAGCCAGCCCTTTCATCTGCCTTATCGCTGCTAACTGCACCGTTTGGCAAACAAGAATAAGAACACTCCAATATTTCTTGGACAAAGCTGGTAAAGTTTAATGTTTAAGTAACAAGGGATGAACACAAATTTTAACAGTCACTAATTGTCCTGCAGAAACAAATTCGTATTCACAACAAACAGTCTAAAAACATAACAGAAACTCAGTGCATAGACCCCCGCCTTCAGACAACTAATCTGTGTACGTTTAAATTCAATCCAGTTGGAGAGACTATTTAAACACAGGATTAAATTTTTAAACCTGTGGTTCAATCCCAATGGCCTAATTGGAAATTAAGTACATGCTAAAGACTATTCAAAAAAATTATGGTCTTCCAACTCTATTTTAAATACTTAATTCTTGTAATATTTGGTTTACAGTATATTTAAAATAAAATTCAACAGATGTGTAAAGCAGTGGTAATGTATTTAGTGAAAAGGATTGCAACTCTCTTATATAGTAGTTACTTAAAAAAAAAATGCAAATTTTGACCTAGATGAAAACACTATCAAACTTGCAGTTTTAGAAATAAAGTTCAGAAAAAAATATTCAGAAACACAAGAACAATATTTTTTCTTTAACACAATCAGACATGTTTTATTTTTCAGTAAGCCAATTACGCAACTATTAAAAATATAGCTTTGAATAAATCTACAAATATTTATTTTTTAATATGAAATGACAAAACACAGCAATATTAAAATAACTGATAGCATAAACATTTTATCAATTTTATTTGTACTTATTAGTACTGTAATACAGATTGTTAAATAATTTACATTTACTTTTTTCAAGTTCACTAGATATCATTTTAGTCATATTCAGGTATTTTTTTTAAAACAATAAAATAATAAGAAAGATCTAAAATACAAAAATACTAAATCTAGAACCCTAAACTGATAGGTAGGCAGTTTCATAGCTGTTTCTATGCCTTTAACAGAACTGCGCAAACCTACGATATAGCCATTAATTGGAACAATCATATGGAAAGCAGATGGCTTTTTCTGAAGTTTCAAGTTTGAACTTGAAAAAATTTATTTCAGATCTAAAATGGTAACTGAAAACAATACGGCTCAGATCTTGAAGATATTACGCACATGTAAAGTCAAATCCAGGTTCAGTGAGATCTTTTGACTTCACCAGGACTTCAGGGAAGACACTAGCAAACTGGCGCATCACTATGGACAACGGAGTGAGTTCCACTCATTAAAGAATCTCCCGAAACATAAAAAACCCACTACCTAGTTAATTCTGATTTTTTCATTTGGTGTACATTGGAAGAATACTAATGAAATTAATTTTCATTTCACTTAGAGGATATGACTAATCAGCAAATTTTACAGATATCAGACATTTGATTAAAATAATTTATGGCTACTCCACTACAGAAGACATCATAGAACATGGACACATATTGCATTGATCCTATCACCAAGCTGTGGATCCATATTATAGGACTTTTTAACATTAACATGCTATGAACAGCCTCATATACAATTTTCTGGGTTTCCATTACAAAAGAAAGAGAATCCACTTTTAAATAATTGCTTCCTTTTCTAATACATTACTTCAGACGCATTGAACCTGAGTCTTCATTAAAGTTCAGAGTAAATTCTGTTGTAGAAGTGCCCCAATTTTGGTCAGACAGTTGAAACTGCAAAGACATTACTCATGATCCACCAATCCACAGAAGAATTCAGAGCACTACAGGAATCTAACACATGGAAAAATACTCATGTAAAGGGTATAAAAAATGATGACTAAAAAAATGTTAGAGCTGGTTTGTCACAGAATATATGCTTGACTGGTTTATATTTCTTCACTGAAATACTTTACACTTCCCTCAAAAATTTGACATCCATAGCAATGGACAAACAGAGAAATTTTACGAGCAAGTAAGAAAGACAGACAGCAAAAGATAAATGATCAAAAAGAGAGAAAGGGGGAATTGCGCAAAGTGCATATTTACTGAGAACTTACTGTTGACAACACTGTATTTCTGAGCTATTAGTGCTGCCTGCAGGCTCTTCCCACTGCCTGGGGGTCCACAAAAGAGAATCCGTGGTGTAAAGGGGGCGGCTGATCGGTGCCGTGTTTGGACATAGGTAAGAACTAGAACATGAGAGAAAGGCAAGAAATATAGTTTATATTTTTTTTTATTTTAAATTAATATAAACATCGATTAACTTCTCTTTTTTTTCAAAGGTCATTTTGATCATCATTTATTTTATCACTGAAACATCTAGATACTCCAACCAAAATCAAGACTCTGATAAAACTGTCGTGTCAGCAACTTACACTGAGAGGCACTTGAGAAATCTTACTATCATTACACTCCTATACTATCATTCATCAGTAGATGTCAAACCATTTTAAAGAGCAGATTGAATTAATAATTGCTCTTTTATCATGTTGTTTTTAGCAGAAGTAATTTTTGCTTGATAGGTACAATTTTACCATGCAAAGTATAGAGCGATATAATTACATTTAATACTTTTTGCAGTTTCTGAACAAATATTTAAGTGTAAAAACTCAGGATGTTAAATTAATATGACATTTATCCAGCTCTGTGTGTGTGATTAACAGACTCCTATTCACAATATTCTAGATTTGTAGCATAGAATGTCACGACACAATACAGCATTGACAACGCATAACTGAGTATGATTTTATTCTTTTGTCCATCATTTTTTGCATAACATGTAAAGGCGATTTGAGCTTCTCTCTCTGATTCCACTCTATTTGATGGACATTATTGTTCTACATTTTGTATTGGATATGAAACGTTACATTCAGGTCAATCTACAGACTAGAAGAGCTTTGGCAAGATCACAGGACATAGAATCGCCTAGGTTGGAAGGGACCTTTCAGATCATCTAGTCCAACCATCAACCACAATGCTGTATTGTAGAGACCTGAACTTTGTTACAATCTCAAAAGACAACCTGATAGATCACCAAGAAGCTACAGGAAGACACAGGTTGGCACTGAGGACAAATTAGGATCGTATTTGGGCATAGCCAAAGACTCTTACTCCCCATGCTCCTTTTATGGCTAACAATACCAGTGAAGAGAGCAGCTCAAGCTCCAGCACAAGCTATGCAAGCTTTCCAGGGACCATAAATTCAAATGCCAAGGCTAAAGTTCATGCCACTGCATCCTGATTGCCACTGTTACCCATGATTAAAGCAGCATGGGCACACCTACACACACTTTTACTTCCTCTGTAGTTGCAATGGATACAATTAAGTGTTAGCCCAGAAATCTTCAGTTCAAATAAAAGAGTCTCTAGACTAAAGAGCCCTTGTAATAAAATAGTATTTTAGTCTAACAAATAGGTTGGGCTTAGACATTAATGTTTGTATGAGTCATAAGCCATATTAAAAAACAAAAAAAACCACAAAAGGACTGATGAAGAACATCATAAGTATCTGTATTTTAACTACTATTGGTAACACATTGCTGTATACTAAGTAACATTTTTTTCTGAGGACCCTCTGCTAGACATTTTGGTATCATTACAACACCTTTTGTAATAAAGAAGTATCTCCATCAAACTCCAGCCCTGCTATTTCTAGATAGCTAACATAAAGTATTGAGAAACTAACGCAAACTGCAACCACATGGGATCGTATCCATCTCTTTCTGCAGTGCCACAAGCTGTGCTGGGATACTACACCGTACAACTGAATTTGATGTCACATATACTAGTTAGTAGTAATTGCATTAAAGGTTAAGAGTTTATAAAATTTTATAATCGTATGAAACAATACACAATAATACTAATATTGATGAAAGATCTCTTTCTTTTTTAACTCTATCTGTAGCAATAAAAACACTTAACAAAAAAAATGGAAAATCATAACAGAAAAGAGTGTGTTTGCTGCATAACCTCCAAAAACCCAAGTATTAGCTACCCAAGGAGTGCTCTAGTTATTCTGAACATTTTCCATAACCCAGTGTATTGAAAAGCACAAACATTACAGGCAAAGCACCCTGCTTACAAATGATGCTTAATTTGCAGTAAATAACCAAGTTAATTAGGAGTAATGATCCCCTAGACAGTCTCCACATCTAATTATTCTTTTAAAAAAAATCTGGCTGCTTGATGCACTGCAGAAAAAAGATCTAGAGAGGATTTTTTCATTCCAGTTTTCAATTTATCTCACTACATTATTAATTAATAATAATTAATATTCAGGCACTTGCATTTTTATTTACAATTCAAGGCATGAATTCTTTATGAATGATGATATGAACTTTTAAATTTAATTAAGTAATTTAGAGGTAATTAATGTGTAAATTCAGAATATAAACTTCCTACTTGTTTATCTCAAAAGTGCAGCACTTGTTATTAAAAAAAGACCTTTTTGAGATGCAAAATTACTGGGATATAACAGACCATCTACAGACTGACAGCTACAAAGTACATTATCAATTGGTCTTTCCCTCAGTTTCCTTATTCTCTTCTTGAAGAATCAACATTAAAAGTCAGATTGCATTACAGTCAAGCAAAGGCAACCAAGAATTGTTGAACAGAAGAGCTACCAGCACAAACAGCTTTTAAATAATGAAATGTTGCCAGCTTTGAACTACTCCTACTTCTTGTTATCAGACTTGTGGAAGGTACTGGCCCTTTGGGAGATTAACAAGTGAGCCACAATATACCCTTTTAGAAGAGACTCTCATAGAAATAACCATGACATTTGCTCTACTGAGTCATCTGTTCCTTGGCAGGCCTGTGGAACTAAGACTTTCCAGTTATCCGCACATATTGTAGTCCTGTAAAATAATTATCAGGAACAGCCCAGGTGCTGTACTAGAGTGAACACAACTCAGCTGGAAGCCATCTGTGTTGACTAATCCTAATCCTACAAACTGTCTCTAACAGCTAGGAACTACCTTTCAAATAAGAGTTTATTAACTACCAGATTTGCCATGAAGGTACATATTTACCCTGTGAGAGGACATCCACAGAAGGCTGGTCTGCATTGATGGATTTCAAAACTTTTTGGTAGATCTGGAAAACTCCAGGGAAGTTTCTGTGATACTCCAGCAGTTTCTTTGATATCTCCTGTTCAGATAGATCTTCTGGTTCCACCAAACGTTGCTGTACCACCAGATCACTTGGCCAGTTAAAGGTCGTATGGTAGACCTCTAGAAGGTAGACACTAATTAGGAACTAAGAGGATGATTTGATAGGTCTTGCTCAGCTCCAAAAGTTTTCCTAAACAAAAATCAAGGTCTTTTTTTAAGCTTTATATTGTGGCACAAGCAGTAACCTGTGCTCTTCCCTCGCTACTTGTACTAACATTTGACTAATATTCTGCAGGTGCACAGATAGGAAGTGGCCAAGGTAACTGCCCACCCACGTAGCCAAGACAGAATGATGAAGAAGAACCAGAACTGGGGATAGCTCTTCAAATTCTTAGACTGAACCTTAAGCAAGACCTTTGATTAGCAAATTTCCTTTATAGCAAATAAAAGCCATTTCTTTAGTTAAGAATGTCCCTCCTAATTCCACTCCTAAAACACCCAATGGGATTTTTTTACTGAGCAACATCAGGATTTTATTTCTTGATGAATGATTGGTAATGATACTCAACAGACAATACAGAGCTAAGTCTATCTGACAGTCATTTAATGGAAGATACCTAAAAGCATACCTGCATTTCAGAAAAAAAACCCAGGATCCAGCAAAGATGCATAGCAAAATGTAAGCTCATTCGGACAGGTCTAACATTCAAGTATTCTGTACTGCCATAGGCTACTGCTTGCAGGCACCACACTGAGCTTTGTATTTTCCCATATTTTACTGGCACAGAAAATAATGCAATGTCAACAAATACTTTTTCCAAACAGTTTAAATTTATAATTAAAAATTCCTACTAGTTCTTAAAGGGACAGCATTTAAATTTTAAATGTTTACAATGTTTCTGAGACAAAGCAACACTCGAGTTTCTCGTGGAGATCAGGAGCAAACACGTACTACACCTTCTGTGAAGGGATCAAGCCTTTTTCCACTGTTCCTCTCAATCAGCACAGTGTCTGGAGCATAAAGCACAACTAGGCGCAACAAAAAAAAAA
>VYZM01017890.1:75729-100191 GCA_013398915.1 Dromas ardeola | reverse complement strand
AAGAAGAAAAAAGAAAAAAAGCATAACTCTTGTTAGTTACTTGCTTTATTTCCTGTAACTGTTAAGATGTATCCTAGTATTAAGGATGGATGGATGTATTTCAAGCACATTTGCCTTATTCGCCTTTCCCAGTATTCTACCTGCAAATACTTTACTTCACTTTTAATCAGAATTTTGCTCCACCTCCTAAACAGTAGAGTGGGATAAAATATACATTAATTCAGTCCAGTACCCACGAGTACTAGCTGTCCCTGTCATCCGTACCAATTAAGAAGGTTCTCCATCAATCACATTGTATCTGGAGCCTAGGACGGAAGTACCCACAGATCACTCGAGACCAATTCTCTTCTATACCACAAACAATTACTTTTCACCCAGGTACTTTAGTAGTGAGACCAGTGAAACTTATTTTTGTTAACCTCACAGAAAAGTGTTGATTAGAAAGCATCAAAAGATGGAGAATCTGTCAGTTCTCTAGGTACCTTTGACCAACCATCCTCACAGTTAAACACTGTAATTTAATTACTATTTTCAGTGCATTTGATTACAGGTTTCAAACAAGTTCTTCTCATGACTGACTTCTCTGCATCAAATAGCTCTTTCAGACGCTTTTCTCCCTATTAAGGTATTCATACACTGTAAATCTCATCTCCTCTCAATCTTCTTTTTGATTAACTAGACAGACTGAGCTTTAAGATTCTCATTCAGGTCGTGGTTGCACAGATATAATTGTGAGCAAAACTCAACTTCAGATGTTATTAGCTATATTAAAAATACATGCAAGTACTAGATATTAAACATTTTTGCCTAACTCTATTGCAGTGATTCTGAATTCTTCATTAACAGTCAAATCTCACCCAAATCAAATCCAAAGTGACAATTCATCAAGTTCGCTAACATTCTGTTCACTGGCAAGCTCTACATTTATCATTTTACACTGTATTCCACACAATCGTAAGGATTTCTTATATTCTAAGTAGGTCCTCTAACTATATTTATTTGGGACAACTGGCTGCTTCTAGATGGCAACGGCAACTGTCAAGGTCTTGTCTGTGAGCACTTTGCCAGTAAATAAATGTTCCTCTCAAATCAAGTCAGAATCCACCCATACTCTGAAAGGTCAAGCTTAAAATCATGTTTCCACTTCACTTAGTGGAGTAAAGTTTGCTAAGTTTACGTTCTCTAATTAAACAGAAGATTAATTTGTATTTAGTACATGAGGAACTGTTTTGGTCTGAGGAGAAAGGCTGATTTCTAGAAATGTAAGTCAGAGAAAAGTTAGACGCATTCCTAGAACGGAAGCAAAGCTACATGGAGCTGCTCGGAGACACTTGCTGGAGTCGTCTTGAATCTACAGAACTCTAACGTGTAAGAAGAAAAGGGTTCATGTGTGAAAGACAGGGTTTAAAGTCTCACAGGTTACCCAAGTCTTTGAGTGAATCTGAACCATACTGAAATATTCTGCTATGACTCCAGTGTCTTCATTCTCAGTATTGAATATATTAGGATTTTTGGGGAGAAATACTTCTATTTTTTCCTACTGGATGCAATCACACATAAACCTTGTGCTGCTTACCAACATGCCTAGGAATGATGCCAGATGATTGCAGCATCCATGCCTGTTCCCGATTTTCAGGGAAGCCTTCCAAAATCCATCCCTATTGAACAAAACCATGAAACAGTTATTGATCCTGGAACAGAAAAAACAAAAATTAGCACTAAATACCAGTGCTATCTGCACAAAAATTACCTTATTCTGATCCCACAACAGCACAGTATTTGGTATGGATTTTTGCGAGAGAAGAAAGCAAACATGGAGCACTGATATTTTTGCGAAATGGCATGCGCTAATACCACAGAGCAATGGGAACTTATGTATTGTAGCAATGAACTTTTTTTTCATGCTTCAATCTTAAAAAAACCCCACTTCTGTCTTGAATAAAAACAACCCCAAACAATTTCTACAATTTTGAAATATTCAAAAGGATACCAGCCCACACTGTGTATAAAAAAGAGGCTAAACAAATCTAAAGACAGATTTAATGCCAAGAACACTGAGGAAAATATGCATGCTTTCATTATTTTCTTAAATTATACAGGAAAACTCACAGTAATGGAACCAGCGTTCCCAAAGCTAATGAAGCAACAGAGCACAAAGAAAGAAAAAAGAAAAAAGAGCCTTTTGCTCCCTTAAGTCCTTGTTATAGCCAGCTAAGTGTTGGATTGAGCATCTTTAAAAAAACATTTACAGATCTATGAAATACCGTAGGAGAGCTGCAGCCACACTCAGCTTCTGTGTGATGCAGTATTTGAAATCTAATCCACTTCCCAGTCTCAAGTCTGAATCTTCTAAACTTTCTCTAATTTATCTGTTGGTTGCCTAACCACACGTGTCCTTGTCACTATATCCTATGCCGTAAAATAACTTTGTAATACTACAATAAATCTGGAAATCATCTTTGTATTGAAATAAAGAGGATATTTTAATACTGCATTAGCTAGCAATCATTATCATCTCCCACATAAATTTGAAGCTCTGTCAGTATGAGGTCCAAAGGTTTTAGAAGTATTTCAGGGAAACACATCTCCATGACTTCTGTAGGAGGAAATTGGGACATTCCAATTATACAAGAAAATAGAGTAGACTACTTAAAATTCCTTAATTAGCCTGGTTTCAGGAACATGTCATCCTGCTGATATCTGTAGAAAATAAGAGACTCAAGTAACTGCAAGCCATTTTTGCCACTCCCAGTGTTTGCTCTATCGAATTAGAATGAACTGCTGTCTAAGGTCACACAGGTGCTGAGAAATCAATTTATCCCTCGGGACTTGAAGGAGGCAAGGCTGCACAATATTTTTAGTGGTACGCTAGGAACTTCAACACTAGTTCTGAATATATTGTGCTTGTACAACATATATATGTAGGCCCAGATCCTCTTCTAGGGGGAAATGGCATCAGAGGTTGAAAGCTAATAAATCTATGCCAGTTTACACAGACGACAAATCTACCTCATTTTCTCCACTCCAAGTGCACTACTTTTGGAAACTAAAATAGAATAAACAAAAAAACCCCACCCCACAAAACCATTGCTTCTGATGTCAATACAGCTTAATGCTCAAAATCACATACTGAGCAACAGGCAGTAAACACACAATATTTTTTTTTTACAATGTATAGCAAAATCAAGAGGTTTATATATGAATTTCAAAGGTCCTTAAAACAGGCAATAAGCAATTTTATAGCTAAAAGTTTTTGCAGTGTAAGAAAACATAGCTCAATAAATAGCTTCCTGCAACAAATACATTTTAGGGCATTAAACAAATGCAAAATAAACACACACTACAAAAATAGTTAGCATTTTGGATCTCGTTTCCAAAGGTCTCTGAGTTCCAGGGTATCAGTCAGTCCCTAATTAGAATACATTATCCATCTACTTGACACTTCAGTGAAATGTCTATTCCACCACCGAGCTGCAGCTTTGTTCAGAACAGGTTTATTGATATTCTGCTGCATTCCCTCTCCATACCCCCAGTGGCTTGGTTCTGTTTTATCACACATCAAAAAGGCCGTATGCTCAGGGCACCCCATGCACAGCTCAGAGCTGGAGGTCTGAACAGCTGCAAGTAGTATGGTATCACAGGAGGGACAAGCTCCAAGCAGATGTCACAGATTAAAAAAAAAAAAAAAAAAAAAAAAAAAAAAAAAAGGAAAGAAAAAAAGAGTAAAAAGGGGAGTGTGGCTTGGGAACGAAGCAAGAGGAAGCAAGACACAGCAGAGCAAGACCTGACTTAAAATATGCCTATCATGCTTTATGCAAACACTGGTCTTTTTTGCCCTCCTGACTATCATTAAAGTGTAATTAGTAACTTCACATGGTAAATTTGTTTCTTTAAGAAGCCATCTATTTTTTGTTCTTGATAGCAGTAACCTTACATCCATGCATGGATTGCACCGTATCACATCAAGGGTGGAACAAAGGCTAAAAGTGAGTAATTCCACGGTGTCTTTACTCTGTGGTCACTGTTCCCTCCCTTTCACCTTGAAACCTCAGTCCTTTCCCACCTGAAGACTGCTGTAAATACAGCATTTGGCTGTTGCCTTAATGCCAGGTGAAGCGCTCCTTGGAGACCCATGCCATGCTGAAATTCAGCAACAAGGAAGTACTTTCAAAGCCATCACTTTCCTCTCCAGACTTAAGGAATCTGGAGAAAAGGAAATGCTCAAGGTCATTCCCAAATGTAAATCTCATTCCTTTGCTGGTGCTACTCTCAGCTATAATACCAAGCCTACACACTTTCACACTTTCCACCCCCATAATAATGGCTTAGGTATTCGGTTATGCCTTGCTATTTGACCTGCACAGTCTGAATTTAATTTTTTTTAATTACAGAACCCAAAATTGACACAGAATAATGAAAAGGAGTAGCTCAAAGAAATAATGCTAAATTACATGGCGTGTCTGAAAGAAATCTCAGCCATATGCACAAAGATCAAAGGTCATGAATACTGACGCCTTTAAGAAAACGGCTCATCACAACAGTTTTTCCACATCACCATTCAGTATTTTTGAGAACGTATTACATGCCTTTCACTCCCATCTGAAGAAGGGGGACAGGCAATAATGCAAAAGAGGAATTTCAGTAATAGCTTTGCAAGTATGGATCTAAAATTTCTGAGATATTCAGAAAACAGCAGACTGAGAAATGCAGAAAAAATATTGTCAAGCCAGATCCTGCAGTCCATAATCATTAGCAGCATGGGTGACGCTGCTCCAACTTTACCAAATTTCCCATTAGAAAGAAACCTTTTATTCCCCACATTAGTTTTGTAGGCGGTGTAAGCTGCAAAGCTAATAAAAAAAAAAAAAAAGCCCCATTCTTTTTGGAAAACAAAAAAAGATGGTGAATAGTCAGATTCTTTCCCCAGATAAATCTATGTAACATCACTATCCTTGCATGGAGTTTCACAGAGGCAACATGATGATCTTTATCTACCAAGGTAAAACCAGAAAGAACCAATAGCCGTTGTTCTCTTTTCCTTCCCTTTAAAGGATAGCCACTACCCTTCTAAATGGTTTAATACCAATCAAAAGTCATTCTGCCACTACTCATGTGAATCACTGGCCTAAGCTTAGTTTCTAAATGGTTCTAAGACATGAGTAAGGCTGCTCAGCTCGCTCTCTCACAAATTCATCATGTAGCAATCACTTCACCAGCCGTCCCCAGTTCTATAAATTCCCTCTACACCGCCAGCAGTCAGAGGTGCTGTAGCCAACATGTACTAACCCTGTAAGATGAAAAGTCTTCATATCAGCTTCACAAGTCCCAGGTTCTAACGTACTGCTTGCAATAAGTTTTCTGCGTGTGCTGGAAGACCTACCCGTCTGATCCCTCGCAGTCCTAACCACATTTGTATTAGGAGAACACACAACACTGAGTCTCAGCAGAGCTGTTGATCAATAAAAATGTTCTCCTTAGAGAATGCCTGTGACATCTATAAACCTGTGAGTGTCAAAACAATGGCACAAAAATTTCTGCATTCCTACTGTCAGTGGGATGAAAGCTGTACAATTAATGGCAAGCCAATGACACCACAAGGAGAAATAAAACAACAGCTGGTGGTACTATGGTCCAACATATTGCTCCTAATCTATTAACATTCTCAGGAAAAAAATGCTGACTCATGCTTTGAGAGAAATGGCATAAATCAATGAAGTACAAAATCCACAGTATTAATTCTATTTCCAATCACGCAAGGAAAATACTGCAATTAAAATGCATAGATCCCCTTTCAAATGGAAAAGACATACACAATGTGAGGAAGTTTTAGTGACCATGAATTACTATTAATTAAAAGAATTTTAATAACCCTCACAACTTTGAAAAGTCAATTATGTGTTTTTCCTAAAAATAGCTGAAACCTTAACTAGATCAATAACATCCACTCAATTCTTGCTGAATGTCAGGGAAGCTTTATAAAGGGTTTTTTCCCCTTAGTTCTGTAACACATCCAGCACTGATTCAGTGTTGCTGGTGATAACAACAGGAACATAAAATGTAGGCAGGACATTGCGCAGCTGTTGGCATTTTAACTATCTTGTCACCTTACTTAGAGTTTACAAGACTTAATACTCAAAATAACAATATCACTTTAACAATATCACGACACTGGAAAAATTAGCTGTTGAAAATGTACCTTCGTTTGACCAGGCAAAGACCCTTACGTGAAAAAATAAGCATGTTGGAGAGGTTTTAGAGCTACTGTTATAAAAGCCCTAAACTGAAGAGTTATTCAACTACTTGCTAGTTTACAGCAACTACTGCCAACCAACGGCTCTCCTCCAGATAGCATTAGAGGACAGATTGCCCCAGCAACTACTACCTTTGAGATCACATGAGAAAATATTTAACCAAAATTACTGAAAATACCAGGGGTACCCTGGCATCTTCCCTATCCTACCTGCCAACTAGTCGTAGCGCAACCAGAGAAGCTGGCAGTGTTAAGCTGAGGGGGGCCGTGTTTGGGGACTGGAACCAGCCTCAAGCCTAGCAGTTAGCAGTCAGAAGAGCAGTTTCTCTCTTGGGTTTATCATCTTTCTAACTTACTTTCATTTCTACAGGTTTAAAGATATTTTAAACACACTTGCTAGAGCAGAAGTTTAAGATAGATGTTCACATCTTGCCACAAGGACAAGGTAGTAAATCATACAATCACCTGACTTACTGTATATCCATGATATCTCATTGCGCTGCTTACATAAAAAATGTTGACATTCATAGTCTATTTTTGCTGTTCATTTGCTAGTATATCCAGAGCTGACAATATTGGTTTCTCAAGTGTTCCTCAGCTACACTCTTTAATTCAAAATGCCACAAAAATGAACAAGATGGTACACCACACGCGTGTTTTTAAAAAGGCTCTCCTGCAAATCGAAAGGCCTAAGTCCTGTGTGAATTTAGTACAGACAAACAAATACATTAACTATTACCAGATATTTGATCTGGAGTGGTAAATAATAAATAAATAAAATACCTCAGCTAAAAAGACCTTGAAGGGAAACCAGACAGACCTATATAATTCAAGCACAGTGACTAGCAGTGCAAAAGTTTGATTCTACTTTGCAAATACAAAATTAATAGATCGACTATGGAATAAGGTGTACAGTATTTTACAGAGAAAAATTAATAAGCCTCAGGTTTTCTGCCAATCTTTTTACTCCTTTCTTTCTAAGGATCCAAAAATCATTGTTTCAATCTCCTAGATGATGAAGCATGGAGCAAGAAACACAGGAACCTAAACCACAACAAAAAATGGTCCACTTAGAAAAGAAGGGGAGTGGGTCATGTCCTTATACATAATGAAGTAGAAAATTCTTCCACAGTCTTCCCAGGCCTCATTCGTACCAGTGTAGGAAGGGAATTCAAAGAGAAACAACAACAAGGTTTAGGAATAAAATATGAGCTTGTGTGCATTTTGCCTAAAACCCGTGTCATATCTGCACAGTGAAGCAGATTTTATTAGTTCACAGTAAGTGGAAAGAAGGCAGGAGTGGGCATCAGAAAAATCCACACTTAGCAGTTTAGAGTTGCCAGTACATTTTAAATCCTAACATCTAATTCCCCATGAAAGCAAACACTGGTGTAGTTTAAAAGCACAGGGTCCGACTCATCACTTTGTTACTCCAAAGTTGCAAGAATTCAACCCCATGAATGTCAATGGGATTTATACCTGGTATAAATCTAGACTAATTTAGAGATGAGCTAGGTTTCTGTTCCATTAATTTCCCTTCATAAAAACACATCTTTGAAGGACAAGGAGTCCTATACTGTCATTTGTAAATATGTATGGAAGATAATAATGCACCCCAGATTTTTGTTACAGTAAGTCTCTTGTTAAACCTGGATTTAGATAAAAATTCAATGAAATGTTCAAAAATCACCCACCTTAACTCATTTTTACTCCTTCAGACCTTTCTCTACTGATGTAAAAGGAAGGACTTTTATAGCAAGATATTTCCCTATGCTAATAAGGGCACTGCCATGCAAATAAGGGCACTGCCATGCACTTTTCTATGATGTGAGAAAAGAACAAGATTAACTGGGCAAGGAAATGTTTGTTTTAGCTTAATGACTTTTCTCGGTAACATTAAACACCAGCAGGTAGTATTCTAAATTAAATTCTCTTGCAACCACTGGATTAGGTAATGGGATAGGTCAAAGTTTAGCTATTGCTAGTTCTAAACGATTGCTTAAAGAGAGCAGTGTACTACCTATTTTGCTACAGCTATATGCTTGCAACAGAAATATGACTCAGACAGATGTCCTCTAGCAAACCTGTCAGGCAAGAACAACTTAAGAGATTACATCCCCAGCTATTCATTACCCTCCTGATCAAGTTATCCTTTCCACAGTTCATATGCTGTAATTGACCATCTGATCTAGCTTACGCAAGGCAGGTCCATTGAAAGCCACTTCCAGCAGTGGCTTAAACTAAGATAGTTGACTTTACACTGACGCACATGAAGACTTCTTTGGCAATCATTTACATTAGCTGAGTTTCAAAAGCAGAAACCTTCAATTGAGGCAAAAAGCGTTTTTTAAAAATTATTCTTGCTAGTTTTGTTGATGTTTGTCTGCACCTATAGACACCTCTGCGCTACAGAATTACCATCTCAAAACCCACAATTCAATGTCCCAGCCCCCAAGATGATTTCGTTTTACATGGATGGAAGGACCCGGTCTGCAGAACATTGCAGACTACATCAAAAATCATGGAGACAGAGAAAGAAGTATAGGACATCAGGTTTTCAGCATTTTCAGTTTCTTTCAATGCCTAATGCTAAGAAGCTTTAGGAAGCAATTTTCACACTTCAATGAAATGTTAATTACCAGCCCTCCTTTTTTCAACCAAGAAGGCAGATGATGATGTTGAGAAGCAACAGATTTACACAAAACTATGAGCCTTGCAATATCTCTGCGGGGTTAGGAAGTATTAGTTAGCCCCTGACCCAAAGGTGTGGGTGTGACAGAATAACTGTTCTGAAAACATGTACTATTTATCTGAAAAAAAGTTGTTTAATCCTTCATGAACATAACACGTACTTTGGACTATGGACTTTTTCACCTCGAGAAATGATCAAATAATGTGCAGTCCGTATTGTGGCACTGTTTAGAAACAGAGTTTTATCCATTAGATGAGCATGTCTCTTACAAATAATCCCTTATAATGGGCCTATTATGGACTCAATAAACCATAACATCTGAGATTTTAAAGGAAACACATAAAAGAGATTTTGCTTTCCTTGAGTCCAGACGTTAATTTCAACCAATATTAATCTACTGAAGTTCTCTTTTGGTTCTATGTTAAAAGTCTCTACTTACATTAAGGGGGACAGGGGGAGGAGAAGGGACAGGGAAGCTACACACCTGCGAATACAACTAAACCTATTCAGTTGCCTGTTTGTGTAAACTAACACTGAACATATTAATTATTACCTAGAAGAGAATATATTCAAATGTAGTTTTTCCTAATACAGGAAGAAAAAAAGACACAATGAGAAATAAAAATAATTGATATGATTGATATGACTTTTTTCCCCCCTCTCCTCAGAGTTAAAATCTTAACATATTGATTTTTATATATTTTCTGTTTATCTGTTTTGTCCACTATAACTCTGCCAGTTGCCCCAGGCAATCAACAAAGCTATGCTTGTTCAGCCTTTGATCATCTCTGTGCTAGAAGATTAGCATATGCATACTCTCATCCTCCCCTTTATCCTGTTAATAAAGCTCCAAACTCCCTCTGCTGATGTTCAAGAAAGCAATCCGCTCCAGAGCCCCCGATGATTTGCCCCCATTCCCTCCTCTGCTCAGGACTCAGAATGCTAACTACTATGCACGAGTTGTGTAAGTGCTTATCCACCGGGCCCTCTGAGGAACAATTCTTACTTGTTTGATGCAGTCCACGTTTGACAGACGTTCCTGGATCAGATTGGCCCAAAGCGCATTGGGAATTTTCTAAAGAAAGAACAAAAAAAGGCTGAATATTCACAATTGAGTTCAAAAGGAATTTTACCATGCAGGCATATTCCGGTTAAAGGTGAACTGAGATGTCTTCTTAAAAATAAATAAATAAATAAATAAATAGATCTGTGCAAGTCCTAAGTCATTAACCTACTATATCAGAGAGTTAATAAGGGCACAATAATCAGTGTTAAAGGTAAGCTGAACACAAAGCCTGTACCCATGCTTTTTGCACACTAACATGGAAGTGGTGCCAAGTTTTGCACACTAACACACACGTTGGGCATCAAACCTGCAAAGGGATCCATAAGAACATCACATCCAAAGGCAGTCCTTTTTACCACAAGCATCTGACCCACTACTGCGTCATATGTCAGTGGATTCACCATTAGTGATCTCAACAGCTACCCCGTGAAACAAGCTGAATCTCAAACACAGAGAAAATCACAGAAAAAGTCTGATTTTCAGGAGATTTATTTCATAGTATTATGTAACTTGCACTCTATCATCATCTAGAAAGTTTATTTAAAGCACATTTTAATGTTAAAGTTAGTTTATTTTTAAACTCAAGACCGTGAAATGGGACTGAAAGTGCATGTGCCAAGATTTTGAGAAATGCCGTTTCTTTCGGGGCTATTACTTTGCTCATATCTAGAGATGTTTTGTAAGACAGTATTTGGTGACAGAACAACAAAGTTCCTCTACATATTTAGCATTTCCCCCCCCCCATAGTATTTCTTCCATTATTATTAGATTTCCTGACAAGAAATTAACAATACCCTTCTTTCCTTCTTGTAAGAATTTTCTTCACCATCTTGTCAATTCAGGCCTTCTCTCTACGCTGAACTTGGTTGAACAAACTCCATATTAGGCAGTTAAACTTGGCCATGCCGGTCAGAGCAGCTGTTAATCATTTGACTTAAAAGCCTTGCCTAAATCTCATTCACTTTGTCATTAATTGTAAAATGAATACTCAGGAAAAAATCTGCAGTCAGATTCTCTACTTCCCAAGTCAAAAAAATTATCTTTCACCTAACAATTTGAGCTTGACTCTTTGTTCCGTGCAGTTCCATAAATTGTGGGTTCCCAACTCTTTTTCTAACCAAACAGTCTGAAGGGCATAACCATAAAAAAAAAGAATATTTCTGCAGGCTTACGTTATACTACAGGATATAGACAGATATAATGAAAATGTGACTATGTGGAAAGATTTAATAATCTTCTTCGTTAGGTCACGAAACAATTTCACCAGGAGTGGTGGAAACGCTACCACACAAGTCACTGTAAAGTGTAGCTGAGCAAGTACTCCAGAGCACACAAAAGAGACCAGTCCTCGGCTGGCTGTGGAACAGACAAGGTGGTACAGTCAGGCAGTGGGTTTTCTTATTTTGTTTATCTCTACTGTCCCCAGTTCTCAGTGCCTTTCCTACTATCAGCCGTTCATAAGGCAACATTCAAGCAGGTAAAAGAGAAAAAGGGAAAGAAATTGCTGTGTTTCTTGAAAGTCAGCAGGTCCCACAGGGTGGTGCGTCAAAGCCTCCTGCAGCCTCTCGCTGCTGGAGCTGGGTCTGTGGCTTTGAGTCTGTCACCTTCCAAAGGTGCATCACGCTGCTATCAGAAACAGCTAGCGTCTTGCTTACTTCTTTGATGTGTCATGTCAAGACAGGCTAGCAACTGCCAGGGGTCCACTCTGTTAAGCCTTGCCAAACCAATTTAAACCAAAATTATACTAACTCCTTTCAGTGCAGTGGTATTCTTAAGTCCTCTCTTTTGAGCGGGGCTTATTGCACAAAAATAATCAAGGACACACATGCGGGTATTTCAGTGTTTTTGTTCCTTCTGCTCTCTGTGGCCCAATTCCAGTTTCATTTCCTGGTCGGTTTTCCTCCTACTGAGCAGCGGCCTACAAAATAATTTTCAATAGGTTGCTTGTAGAATGCCTAATTATTCAACTACAAATCATTAAATCTGATACATATCAGATAGCACATTTATAATTTGTCTCTCATAAACACCCACATAAATATATCATCAGCTTGGTAGACGGGACTTCACCTCCCAGAAATCTGCAGTAATGGACAATGACACGCATACATTTGAGAACTGCAAAATGTACCTTATTTAAGGCACTCTGAGCCTGTCCCAACCTCCAGTTTAGCTAATGGAAAGACCTGCTGCTTGAATTGTGAAACCTTCCAAAAGCCATGGTATTTTATGTTCAGACCACTTTTCTATACGCACTGGTTTAATCACTATTTCCATACTCTGAAAAATGGTACTCAGTCCTGATTAATTTTAAACATTCCATGTTACTTCAGGAACACCGTATTTCATCTCACGCGCCTGATCTACTCAGAGTTATGTTTTTGCAATCTTTTCATAAAACTGCTATGCTTTTTGTTGCTGGGGTGGGGGGAGAACTTTCCCTAGACATTTCCTGTGGATGTTTTGGATATATTTGTCCTGAAAACAGCTATGGCTAAAAATTTCTGACTTCATTTGCTTTATAGTTTGTACCTCAGAGAGAAAAGCAGTCAAGTTTGAAGAAAAGCAGGTTTAGTATTTTGAAAATCATGAATGTTTAGATTTAGCTTGTTCAGAAAATACATGTGAAAGGCCAGGGTTTTTTATGTATATACAAGACTGGAATAGTTCCTATTTCTTCCTTCATAGTGGTTTATCCTGAAATAGATTAGAATGCTGAACGTACATAGATAAGGACGCCTTCAGTTTTCCTCTCTCCCATTATATTTCTTCTTAAAAAGCACGAGAATCTGATGCAACAGTAGAGTAGTTTTAAGTCATTACGAAGTATGCAAACACCTTAACTGTAATTTAATATAGCATTAAGAGCACACCCATCCCATAAGCCCACAATTACCACAGTTATTTCAACTTCTTATTTTATCCACTTAACAGCAAAAGTGAAACATGCAATAGCTCATCATTAGCCTTCACTATAGGAAAAACCTGAAGGTGCTTCCTATTAACATTATAATAACTAGAGATGAGGGAATAATTTGCAATGATTTATCAAAAAATGTAGCCTCTTTTTCTGTTCATGGAATATTTATTGATAGCTTGTGGTTCTTCAAATTTATTGAATATTCAAAAAATTTGACTTCTTTTTGGAATATTTTTACATGCAGAATGATCACATTTTGCTTTGAACACTCAATATTTAAAATTCACTACCTGAGCTGTGCTCATTAGTAAGTGGCCAGGTGAGCGTTAGTGAAAGATTGCATGTCCAAGTTTAAAAATTGAGCTTCAGAGAATAATCACGTATTTTAAATATGCCTTCCATGAATTCTTGTGCCAGGAACACTCAAATGCTTTAATGTTCACTGGAAGCGAACACAAAAGAGATGAAAGCTTGGCTAAAAGTAAGTAAAATATGTGAACAAACATTTGCGGACCTTTTTGCAGCGTTTGCCCAGATCTAGTAACATTGGCCTACTGACCTAAAAATGAATGACCTTTGGCACTGGGGTTAATTTAGCCACAGTAACCTTATACGCATGAAATGTTCCTCTAACAACATTAAATTGCGTTATATGATCTTCACATCAGACTTTCAAAAACATAGTCTTGGTTCCTGCTTTTCCTCTTTCCATTTATTAAATTGCTTTGGCCAGGATGACAACTTTTTAATGCCCTGGTTGTATCAACGACAGTATAAACAGCTATTGTTCTGTTCCTGAATAGACATTCAAACCCTATTAGTGCTGATGGATGTTATGTATGCTAGAGGAGTCAAGTTTACCACTTGCTTCAGCAGAACTTGGGGTCAGTTACGGCGACAGTTGATTTAGCCAGCAGACATCAATCAGTATTGGAAAATATAGCTCAAGATGACAATTTGGCTACATTTTAAGTTATTGTAAAGCTTGCATTGATTTAGAGGGAGCAAGGAGTTCCCTTCTAGTTTTAGGAGTTACATTTGAAGAGTCAAGCTCATATAAAAGAAAAAAAGAAATTATTTAGTGAAAATGTTCTAGGATCTAACATCTCAAAAACAAAGGCAAACTGCACAGTACTAAGCCACCACCAGATTCTGCTCTTCGGGCACTCCTTACTACCTGATTAGCCTTGACATTTTTGACTTTCATCTTCCACACCATCCATCTTTTTAAATCAAATAAGCCCAAAAGGACACCCTTGAAAGTGCATCTGTATAGTCTGAAATATGTTAATAATTACAGTAATTAAACCAAAGGGAATTTTTGTTTTAAATTCTCCCCCTCTGAGTTGAAATTTATGAACCTAGCAAAACAATCTTTAATAATTAGAACAAAGATTTCAAAGTACATATTCTTGATAAGAATCATTTTATATCATCCCAGCCAAAAGCAAACCTTTTTGCCAGAAGTTCAGGGAGTTCAATGAACTCTTTCCTCTCAGATCTATAAGTATATTACTTGAGGCATCTCCAAACTTCCTTCACTAACTCAGTGTAATAAACACTAACCTATTTTCAGCCTAATTTTCTAAGGAAAAAAAAAAATCTACATATCACCCCATCTACCATTTCAGCAAATTATGAATCTGTTGGCCAATTCCAATCAAATTTAGCAGGGGTGTAGAATTCTCACAGATATGAAATTGCTTCATTTTTATGAAAATAGGTCACAAAGGATAAAAGATAAACTCAAACTAGTGGACTCATAAATATCTATGCTTATAAATATCTAAAGGGCAGGTGCGGAGAGGATGGGGCCAGACTTTTCAGTGGTGCTCAGCAACAGGACAGGGGGCAACAGGCACAAACTGAAACACATGAAATTCTGTCTCAACATGAGGAAAATCTTCATTACTTTGAGGGTGACAGAGTACTGGAACAGGCTGCCCAGAGAGGTTGTGGAGTCTCCTTCTCTGGAGATACTCAAAACCTGCCTGGATACATTCCTGTCCAACCTGCTTTAGGTGAACCTGCTTTGGCAGGGGTGTTGGACTAGATCTCCAAAGGTCCCTTCCAACCCCTACCATTCTGTGATTCTGTGACTTGCTAGAGATAGAGTCACAGAAAACCAGTCTTCTTCCATTCTATTACTCATGGAAGACCTTGACACGAATCCTTTAGCTGAAAGGAATCAGCAAAAAGGGCAGGAATCAGAAGCAGAGATGATTCTGTGTATTCAGGATATTCTTTCAACATACTTTTCTGATCTACTTGTCACTAGCCTTTAATAACATTGCCTATCAACTACTCCTGTGAGTCATGACATCTGGAAAAAAACATTCTTCTGACCAACTCCTTTGAATCGTACAGTGGTTTGGGTTGGAAGGGACCTTAAAGGTCATCCAGTTCCAGCCCCCCTGCCATGGGGAGGGACACCTTCCACTAGACAGGTTGCTCCAAGCACCGTCCAACCTGGCCTTGAACACCTCCAGGAATGGGGCATCCACAACTTCTCTGGGCAACCTGGGCCAGGGGCTCACCAACCTCACAGTAAAGATTTTCTTCCTAATATCTAATCTAAATCTACCCTCTTTCAGTTTAAAACTGTCATACCTTGTCCTATCGCTACACTCCCTGATCAAGAGTCCCTCCCCAGCTTTCCTGGAGCCCCTCTTTAAGTATTGGAAGGAGCTATAAAGTCGCCCCAGGGCCTTCTCTTCTACAGGCTGAACAGTCCCAACCCTCTCAGCCTGTCTTAGTAGGAGAGGCGCTCCAGTCCTCTGATCATCTTCTGGCCCTCCTCTGGACCCACTCCAACAGGTCCATGTCCTTCTTATGCTGGGGACCCCAGAGCTGGAGGCAGCACTGCAGGTGGGGTCTCACAAGAGCGGAGTGGATGGTCAGAATCACCTCCCTCAACCTTATTTTGTTGCAGCCCAGGATGCTGTTGGCCTTCTGGGCTGCCAGCACACACTGCCAGCTCACGTTGAGCTTCTCATCAACCAACACTCCCAAGTCCTTCTCCTCAGGGCTGCTCTCAATCCATTCTCTGCCCAGCCTATATTTGTGCTTGAGATTACCCCAACCCACGTGCAAGACCTGGCACTTGGCCTTGTTGAACTTCACGAGGTTCACACGGGCTCACCTCTCAAGCCAGTCAAGGTCCCTCTGGATAGCATCCCTTCCCTTCAGCGTGTCTACTGCTCCACACAGCTTGGTGTTGTCAGCAAACTGCTGAGGGTGCACTCAAACCCATTGTCCATGTTGCCCACAAAGATGTTAAATGGCGCCAGTCCCAATACCAGCCCCTGAGGAATGCCATTCATTGCACATTAGTTAAGAGGCCCACAATGAAGTATGAATGGATTTTAAAACCTGTCTGGTGCAAACTGGGTACTCAGAGTTGGGTAGAGCGCATCAACCGAAGAACTGAACAATCTCCTGAGTTGGCTGCTATTGCCTCAGCTTGAGACCTTCTAGGGTTTCCAGTAACTGAATCCTTTTGAGTCATACTCCTTTTGAGTGTTATTTGTGTCATGCTACAGAAAAATCACGCGTGCACAACTAAGTAGCACTATCAGATCAAAAAAAGTTATTTGGGTACATATTTTCCAGAGCATTTTGTACTGAAGGAGACCTCAGAGATTCATGCTTATTTTATTGAGATTATCTGACATGGTGAAACAGAGGACACTTTGTTTAATGATACAATGAACCATTCTTTAAATTGCATTGTGCATACCTGGACTTCTCTCAATTCTATTGCTCATGTCTAAGGTTAATGTTTTCAAGACCTCCATTACTTTACGTTGTCTTCCTCTCCTGCCCCTGTTCTATGCCCTGACACATTTTCATCTTTGTTCCTACCTTCTTTTCTAGCAGAGGTTACCCTTCTTCTCTGGAAAACCCTGTACCTACATATACACAAACCAATGTACAAGCCATAGATATAAGAATATTTACTCTGATTTGCTCAGCTCATAGCAGTGGAAATCATGGGAATGCCATATAATTCCTCTTCTGTGACATGAGAACTACTGTTATTATATCCTCTTACACACCTGTTTTCTTTCTTTATACGCCTTTGCTTCCTTTGTCAGCGCTAAAATTTCCTTGAATAACAAAGTCTCCTGAGAGATACGTATGGCATCAAAATGTTTACAAAGCCACATTGCCTGAGGGAAGAAGAAAAAAAGAAAATACAGGTCGAAATATTTGTAAAGAAAATGAAGCATTTTTTCAGAAGGCTGCAGAAAGACAGAGAGTGTTTTCCTAGCCTTCTACTTAAGTATACAGACTATATGTGTAACTTTAAGCAGTTTCTTATAAAGATGTTCGAGTCTACAGCTTTGAATAAGGACTTTTTCATCTACTGTACTATAACACAGATTTTAAAAAAGAAAGCATTCTTCCTAGCATGCACATACCACCATCATCTGCAGTTTCTGTGGTCACTTTCTCTGCAATTCAAAAACAACTTTGACGTTTCCATTAAGTGGTACCAGTGAACATGACAGACAACTGGCCATACAAATGAACCAATCCACAATATGGGAGTACCACAAACATGTAACTATGGTACTCCTCCCAGGCTAACTAATCCTGCTAAACAGCTGGGAAAACAAGGCAGGCAGAATTCTGTTGCATTACAGCAGTATCACTACCGCTACCCGAGCAAGTTCTGGCAGAGCTCACTTGAACCTTTACGTTTAACCTGTAGTGGAATACACAGGTGCATCCCTTAGGAATGCCACCCTTCAATTTGTCTTGTGCTCTTCTATCACTTAGATAATTCTGAAATTATTTTCTCAGAATAAAATTGTCACAAATGCTGAGCTCAGTAGGAAGTAAAAAGGTGAGTGGACAGTATTATAACATTGAAGGTAGTATACTTACAACTGTAGTTTTCCCAGAAGCAGGTGGACCAAGTACACAGATTCTTGGAGCTATGAAACAAGAATATGTGAATGTCAAGATGCAGAACAGCAAAAAATGCAACCAGTTTCCCACTATGGCATTGCACAATATAAATGTAATCACAACAAAATAGTTGTTTCAGTTGGAAATCTGCCTGAATGGAGACTTCAGGATTGGGCTCCACTGAGGAAAAAAAAGGAGAACACTAAGTCAGTGCCAGCTGGGTCTTCCTTTAATCTCCGTGGTCAATGAGATTAATACTCTGACTAAACATGCCACTTAGAGAGATATGTAAGAGAGAGAGAGAGATATATATCTCTCTATCTTAATCAATTTTAATACTTGGTTAGTTTAGTGGGTGAACCAGAGCATAAGATACGAACATTTCCTTATCTGGGTTTGACTTTTATTCCCAAAATATTAATTTAGACCTGACACATTTTGTGATGAAAAAATATTTTAGCTTGTACATGCAGAACAGGACTATCTAAAAGTGACTATTATCGTAATCATAGAATAGTTGAGATTGGATGGGACTTCTTGAGATCGACTCTTATTCCCCTTACACAGTATGGTAGTAAAAATACTTTTTACTTTGGCAAAGTTTTTAGCTCTCATCACAAGAAATGCAATTTCAGCTTTCAGTTTCATCTAAATAAGTTGTGTCAGGGTTCAGAGAAGATTTAGATATTGCAAAATTAAACACGCTCTCTCTACCCTTTTTGACAGCTACCTTCAATTTTTTTAGTCATGATTAAAAGTAATTTTCTTCGTCTCTGTATCTTGTGTTTCTCTACTGCATGTCCCTCTCCTTTCCCTGAGGGGCAAGGTGGGAAAAATGCACCCCAGTTCTGAGGAATTCTTAATCTAATGCATACAGACAACACAATAGGCATTACCATTGTAAGCTTCATTGGGAATGAATTAGAGGCAAGGCAAACACGGGAAAAAGGAGTAACTCTTAGGAAAGTATTTGAGACTTTTTCCATGAACACACCTTGGGCTGCAACCCCTTGAGCTGTCTTTTTATATTAACATCTTTGGTGCTTTTTCCTCTATACCTCCGGGGAGAAAAAACAAACCAAAATAGACTATACACAGAAGAGGCTGATGACTATTTACTGAGAGTAACATAGGTCAAAACAGAGGAGGGATCTACTCACCCAAAAACCTCTTCAGCTCTTGATAACCAAGGGAGATACAGTGTCTGATGGCAGCAGACAGAGAATGATGTGAAATGTATTTTTATGAGGCCTTCCATGCACTTAACAGTTATTGGGCAGGTGCAATTTTTAAACATACATGAAATCCAAATTACAGATTCATCTTTACAAAGTTATCTGACTTGGAAGGTTTAAGAAAAACTCCCCCCTTATTGGTTCTTGCAAGTGCAACAGAACTAGTACACAATGTAGAAAAATACTTTAAAAGGATACATCAGCTGTTTTTATCACCTAATTTCTTTCAAATGTAATGTGATTAAATCCTAGGGTTTTTTTTTTAATCTAACACCTTGAAACTCCAGCCCGGTACTTAGGAATTATTTATAAACAGCGTCATAAAAGAGTGCTCGGGTGCCAACACTAATCAACTTCTTCAAACCACTTCAAAGAAAATCAAAAAACCTTTCCATCCACAGATCCTTTTGAGGTTTAACTAGGAGCATGATTTAAAATTCACAAGAAAACCCTTAGGTATTGAAGCTTTAATACACAGCTTTCTTGGACAAACGTTTGATAAAAAACGAAACATACCATTATATACACCATATCATGCTTTAATATTGCCCAGGGCTACTGTAAATGCTCACTTTGTACTAAATCTGGTTTTCTCTCTGCTTAGTGTCTGGCAGCAGATGGGGCAGTGTAATTCACTGATTTACTCATTTGCACACTTGTAAGACTCCTCTAAAGCATTCTCCCTAAACATATGACACAAGGGCACAACCAGGACACCACTGTATGTAATGTTTAACCCCCTCCAATCAGCAAATAGTCGGTATTTAATACTGGAGGTCTGAACCAGTAGCTAAATGAAGTCAGGAAAATCTAGAAAATGTCTTTTTCTTCAGTAACAAATCATATTTCATTCCGTGTTTAGTCTTGATGAGATGTTACAGGATTTACTCTTCCAAGTAAAGTAAGTTTTAACATTCAACAATTATTTTAGTAATAACAAAATTAAACCTGGAATAATGCAAAAGAACAGCTGGACTCACCGAGTTGCATTTAAGTCCAAAAGATTCTATGATTAATATTAACATGACAAAATTTGCTTAACTTGTAAGAGAAATCCTTTGTCAAACAGGAAAAGCACATAGTACACGATGAACGTTCTTGCAGAACTTTTTTACGTTTCTTCAGAGGTTTGACTGTAAAGGAAGAACTCACAGAAATCCCGCTTGGATCCTGAAAGCTTTTTTTTATTAGCAAAACCAAGATACAATGTAGAAAACTAGCGTCTTTGTATATAAAAGAATTATCAGTTTTCATATGGTTCTTTAAGGCTTTTAGAAGGATCGCATGAAAGAACAATAGCATGAAGCCTTAAGCACAAACACTTAGCCAGACATTCGACCTACAAAATTTTCAAGGCAGTTGTAAGCTATAATCATCATTAGACTTGTTTATATTTTTAAGAGTACTTTAGATCCTATTATTAATTAAAAAGGTTTTCTAACTTCACACCTGGGATAGATGCAATGCTTCTTTTCCACACATTTCTGTTTGAAATTTCCTCTAGGGCTAAAACTGTCTAGCAAGGCAAGATCATGAAAATTCATCGCTTTACTGATGGCTCTAGTAAGGTTTTTTTTCTTCTAAATAGTCAGCACCTTCCGCCATGATCAAAAAGTAAAATCAACTCTGCTACAGATTTCTGTTACATTATTTTCTGTATAATTTATTCTTAAAACAACATTTAGGCTTTAATTTTAATTGGAGTTCCTTCCCTTTCTTAATAGATTTTTCCAGACCAAGCAGACAGCATTTTTCCTTTGACAAACAACTGCTGTAGTTCTATCTTTAGCCTTAAAGTACTGAAGTCACGAAATGGAAACCTGCCTAATTTTGTTCAAATAATACTGTAAGGCTTAAGGACAAATGTTAGCTCAACGTGAAGAAATTTTATCAGCATTCTATCAAACCACATGAAATTCTTCCACATATTTTCCATGGGTCTATAAAACAGATTGATTACTCATGCTGCCCACATCACAAAAGGCTGGACACAATTTGCAGGATCTGATTTATTTTTTTTTTTATATTTAGCAGCATTTCAATCAACATCCATCTGATCACCACCACTAAGAGTTCACAGCACCTCTAGTGATAATGATTTCATTGATGCTGCAGCAGAACTTTCATAATGGTTTACTATGGTTTTAAAGAAACATCAAAGCAACATGACACCAGCTATCCCTGACAGCTCATGCAGAACAAAAATTATAGTTCAGTTGTGCATATCCAAATATAATCTGCCTAAGGGTGAACAGTTTGTAAATCAAATAATTTGATTGAGTGTACATGCTTTTATTGTGCAGAATACAGACTTCCTATTCAATTTACCAGGTTTTGTTATACATACAAGTAGGCATGCTCACTGTTCCTTCATCTGAGATGCCACTGAGCAGTGGAACTCATTAACAGCAGACAGTAACTAACTAATCAAAAAAACACAGAATCTGCCAGCCCAGGTAGAATAGGAAACCAAATTTACACCTGACAAAAGGAGTAATTAGCAAGCTTAAAGACAACAGGAAATATCAGATGGGGCACAGAACGCATTAATAATTGATACACTAGAACTCTTTGTTATTCCCTTAGAGGGTTTCATTGTTATAACTGTTAAAGTGCATTTTTTATTAGATTACCCACTAAAAAAAGAAATTAAAAGCATCTTACCTATAACTATTCCAAAACGCTCACCTTTTTCTTTTTTTTTTTCCCCCCATAAGACACAGTCTGAAAAGTTTTATCCATCACTTGCCAACTGAAGCACAGCTTTCAAACAGCTATTTACAAATAAGGAATTGAACTATTTATGGTGTCTCAGTTTTCACTTACCATCATCGTTGTTTTGCTTTAAATGGTTTATCATATACTGAATGGGATCATCTGGCTTATGAATTAATAGTTCTTCAAGCATGTTCTGAAAATAAATAGGACAAAGTCAGAGGAAAATTTAACATAGCTATGCAGTCATGATAAGACTGCGTTTTTACAGCAATGTTACAATGAGGATCTTAAGAAAATGAGTAAGCATTTATAAACTCTTTAAGCCCCCTTTCATAGACAAAATTGAGACTATGAAACCTATTTTATGAAAAAATGAAGTAAATCATGGTCAGAAAATTGCCAATAAAAAAATAAGCCATTTGTTTTACCTTATTTATGATACATACAGACACCAGAAAGGTTTGGCTTGAGCAGTCTGGTGTCGATAATGGTTGAGTCAGCATTGACATAAAAATCATACAAGGAGTTTCAAAACTAGAGTCAAGTTAAATTAGTATCTCTGCAGGGCAAGTTAAACCTCCTTCTCAAGCACATTCCCACAAGCTTCCGACTAGCCTAGGGGACTGCAGAACAGACAAGAGCTGCAGAAAACACAAAACCAACAACCAGTCAAAGCCACAAAAGCAGCACATCTCACTTTCGTAACCGTACTAGTCTTCCTCCTACATGAAAAGTAAGGGGGGAGGAAGGGGAAAAAAAGGCTTAAAGCATTTCCTTGAATGTCTATTTTGGAGCCCATTTTCATATTAAATGTTTGAGATTATACAGGGTCTTGCTTCAGCTCCCACCGATAGTGCGGAATCTTCCGCTGATTTCAGTGAGGTTTGTGGTTTTACAGGCAGAGAAAGGAATAAGAGTGAGAAACACTAACTCCATAGATTTTCTTACAAGACGTTTCAGCACAGCCAAGAATTCTGCAATTAAAACTAAACATCAAACAGCAGCTAACGTTCTGACTTAAATTACCTACTGAAATGCTCACACTGGAATAGGATGTCTTTTTCTAAAAATCAGTCATAACACTTTAATATTTGCAAATAAATTCCATAAAGTCTGTATATTCCATAAAATTTTATACTCTAACCAACTGATTGTCTTTTATTGGAGTGGTCTGTTTTCCTTTTCTGCTTCATCCACTTCATTAGAATAATTAACACACTCAATTTTGTTTATAAACTGTTTAACATGCAAGTTCTGATGCTTCAAGGTCTGGGTAGCACACAGCATAACATATAAAATTTATATTTTTATTAGAAGCTGATTTAAAAATTATTACTTTCCAGCAAGATCTATTTAACTGAGAAATCCGAACTTGGCACTACAATTATCAGCAGGTTTAAAAATAAAATACCTAGAAAAATCTGATCTTATTACAATTCAAAATTGTTCAGGTTGACAATGACTGATACTTTCACTATTTTGTGCCCAAGTCCTACCTGCACTTCCATGCACGCTTCATTTTATCCAGTTTAATTTTACACAAGCAGTTCTGTTAATCTCTGGGGGAGGTTCACGGTTTGGGTCTCATGTTTTAGGTTTCACCTTTTGGGTTTTGTAAATGTTTAAGTTTAGGACAACAATTTCAAGTTGTGTTTGTTTGTATCATTATGTTGCTACAATACAATTGAAGCATGAAAAGAAAACAACACTGAGTAAATCCCATAAGCGTTTTATGTAATATGAGGACCTACAGCTGCATTCAATGCCTCATGGCATGCAAAACATAGCATTTACATTAAAAAACCCACAAATATTATGCCACACTAGTCATACTAAATGGCCTTGAAGTTACATGAAAAAAAGAAGAGAGCAGAAATAAGAAAAGGAAAGAAAAATAAGCATTTGTGTGTTTTCCAGTGAGATTTGAAAAAGTAAAAAGGCCTTATACGTACAAATCCAAGTTATGAGTAGAGTTAACACCGGCACGCAGGGGGAGTCTCTCCAACAACTTCTAACAGAACAGCGCCAGAATATCTGTCCCTCGCACAAACCTCCCCATGCTCGACAAAAGGGCTTTTTCCACACTTACAGAACAAAACGTACCTTTCTCTAAGGCAGGGAAACTAGTCTTGCTATTTACTGAAATCACAACGATGTTAGAAGTGTGCTTCTTTTTCTTTATTTTAGACACACATCTCCACAGAAAAGCCACGACCGCAGCAGGAACGCGTGGAGAAGCAATTTTAAACGCATAATGCTGATAAAGGGGCTGCAGTGCGTCACCTCAGCAGCCTTTGCCTCAGGAAGGGCGAAACCCTTCATCTTGGCTTTTCCCGCTCGAATTTGTCACTGCCGCCCCCTCCTCCCCGTCCTGCCAAGCCTGCCTTGCCTTTCACGGACTCAACACCTTTCCTCCACTGCCTGACACTTCCTTCCGCAAAAAAAGAGACATATACGAACCCCAGCCATTGACAGGCTAGTATTAAAGTAAGTTAATTAATTAGGAGAGCCCTCGGCCGGTGCGCCTTCCCTCAGACGGGGGTCACCTGCCCGCCCCTTTCCACAGGAGGCCGGTGCCGGCCTCTGGGCGAAATGGCGGCAGCGGCGGCGCTGCCCCCCGGGGCGAGCCGCCCCGGCCGCCGGCGGAGGCCGTGCGGAAACCGG
>VYZM01017890.1:44462-75249 GCA_013398915.1 Dromas ardeola | reverse complement strand
GCGGGGGGGCTGGCGGCAGGGCTGCGAGACGCCAGCCCCCCTGGGCAGGCCCGGCCTGGGCGGGCAGGGACGGGGGTGAACTGCGGCCCCGGGCCTCCCCAGCTCCGGCACTGCCTGTACCGCCTGCCCAGCCGGCTTCACTTGGTGTCAGAGTTTTCAAGCCGCTTGGGCAACAGTTTTACCAGCAGTAAGAGAAGCCGTGCGTCCCTCCGGGCCCTTTCACAGCCGCGTGTTTGATGCATTGCCACATTATGTTTACAATAGACCCACTAGGGTTTATGGCATCTGATTGTCAGTGCTCCCCTCTGCGTTCTCTACCTCTTTTTGCAGCATCGTAACTATCTCATTGACTTACTGTTTGGGGCTCTGGGACTGCAGAGCTTTGACACAATGTATCTTCTCTTTTTTACTTCTTTTTCCTTTTTTTTTTTTCCTAAAGTTTTCCACTAACCTACACAATTCCAACTCAGGTGACAGATAGAGTTACATGTATAGAATTGCATCATTTCTAAAAAGTAGCTTCCTTTCTCTCCTTCTCTCCCAAAATCCAGGAGGGAGAAAACATGAATGAGGCAAAGGAGGCTCTAAGAAACATAGAGCAGAACTACAAGCTCTTCCTGCAGCAGCAGTTTACGTTTATCGGAGCACTGCAGCACACCCGAGAGAATGCACATGACATGATCAGACCTGTGGCAAGCATCAGCCAGGTACAAAGTATTCAGCACAAAGTTCTCTGCCGACAAGAACAGGGACCAATGCAGTGCTGTCACGCACTTGGGTCTAGTTCAGGGATGAATAAATGTTTTTACTAAGGGAAGATGCACAAAAACTCTCTAGTAACGTTTGTGTGTAACTCTGCAAACCAGAGGCAAAAACATTAAGTGGGGGGGGGGAAAATACCTATGTTAGGTCTTCTCATTTGCAGAGAAGGAATTTTATTGCTGGGCATCGCTTTATGATTTAGTTTAACACCATCATTTCACTGCTGAGGCATAGCCAGAAATACAGGGTACAAGAAAACAATCAAACCAACCCTCCTTCCCCAGCCACACATGGAATCTGTAATCCTTAACTTGTAGTAACCAGCATGCTTGCCTCTTCCCCCTGGTATTGGTGCTGCTGTATCTTTCTATAGTGCTTATTAAAAATAATGGCTGTGTTACAGAGGTAGGATGATGGATTGAGGGCTGAAAGTCCCAAGTGGGCTAGGGGTTTTCTGGGCCAGTAAGTGAATTGTCTAGGAATTTTTATAACATGGGATGTTTTAAGTAGTGTGGAGAACTTAGACCACCGGCAGACAGAGGGGGAAGAAAAATCTAAATAAAATTAGAATTGTGGATGTGAGACAGCAGAACCCAGGCACAAAACCCAGATGGATGCCAAAGCTAGAGTGAAAGTCAAGCTGTTATTAGGATTAGGACACAGAAGTGAGCTGGTTGTCTTTTCTAAGGACTGACTTTCTTTAACACAAGGGCTTCGCTCATAACATTGCAGAGGATTGAGACAGACATTACACTGAACCATTTCTTCCAAAAATAGGCATTGAGATTTTGTATAACGTTATGCTGTTTTTAAAAGTGCCAATATTTCAGTGGTATCGAGCAAGCTTGGACTCTGCTTCTTGGCAAGGGTGGAAGGCTTGCTTGTTGTGGGGGGGAAACCTTGTAGGTGACAACATCAGCAATTCCATTGATCCACGGCACCATTTGTGATACAGTAACATGTGACTGAGTGGTGGCAAACTGTACTGCAGGGATAGCCATGAGGGTACAACTACGTTACCCCTGGGGGAGGACGGGAAAGGGAAAAGAACAAGTTACTGGTGAGAACAGGGAGCAATTGGTGCAGCACATAGTGGTGATGTGTTGTGCAGGAATTGAACCACTACCAAAGAAAGCTCACTAGGGACAAAACCAGACATCCATTTTATTTCACTACCATTCTCCTGAATCAGCCCAACCCTATTTTTAGTTTTGCAGGGGAGGGCACAAGAATAAACGCAACACATGCAGAAATGTGTGTGCTCTCAGCATATAGCTGACTTGACTGCCAGCTTTCTTGGGGTGTAAACATGGAAACTACAGAAAAAAAAAATGCACGTAGATGGAAATAGAGCTGCATTTCTAACCCCTAAAAGCTGTACGTGGTGCCCTTTTCAGTCTCGAGTGATGATATTTCTCAGAGAAAAGTGGAGAGCGTAGTAAGGTGGAAAGGTTGAAGAGCACACCATCGTAAGGGAATGGCAACAGCTCCTGAAGACTTCTGGATGGAGTAGGGTATAAAATCAAATCCCAGGTGGTTTTGTGAAATGAGCTCCTCAGTCATTGCTTCAGCCAGGGACTGAAATCACCCAGCGAGTCCCTGCCCTGCAGAGCCTGGCTGTGGTCATGACATCGGCCCTGTGCAGGGGCTGTCAGTGAACTCTTCTGGCTGCAGCCCAGGTGCTCATCAGGGTAATGCAGAGCCAGAGCCCTTGCAAGCTGTTGTTCATGAAGTCCTGGTCCCCGTCCTGGTTACGTAGGTTCACTAACTCTCTGTTGTTGATGCAGACAACAAGAACTCCTGTTATCCCATTGGTGTGCATCCAGGCTAAAACGCTATTCTCTTTAGGACTATTCCTGCTCACAGCAGCGATAAAAAATCCTGCCACTCTCATGGACACAACGCTCAGCGAACAGTGTGGAAGGAGGAATCTGTAGTGGAAATGGACCCTTTGGGGCCATTTTTTATTTTTCTTACAAACCTGCTGAGAATTTGCCCAAGCACACAGCATGGCTTTTCTGTATGCAGGAACTGTACCGATGTTGGAACAGCTACTTCGTTTTTGTCTTGAAATCTTACAGAAAGCACTGAAGATGTTAGAGTCCAGCTATGACTGCCAACCAGCTGCTCAGTATTTTATATTCTGACCACTCGTGTCTGAAGTGCCTGTAATTTCTTTGGAGAAGATACTTAATCTCTTGGCATAACGTTTCATCATGCAATGCCATTCACTCTAAGTAACAAAAACCCTCAAGGCAAATAGGGAATATCATTGCTGTAATAGGTTAGTAAGGACAATTTAGGTTAAATGGGTTTAGTTTGCAGTCACATCTAGTCATGCCAAATAAAGAACCACAAAGAACATATGATGCAAACCATCACTCCAAACCATTCCCAGTTTGGTCACTGCCCCCACCTCCCACCCCCCTCTGCCTCGGCAGAGCCATAGCAGTGGCAGAGGGTGCCCTGCTCGGAGCAGACAGAAAATTCCCCTCACACTCAGCCTGTTTCTGCAGTGCTTGCAGCAGAGCTGTGTTTTTGGCTGCGGTACTCCTACACGTCTTCAAAGAGGGCGGAAGGCTCACTGATGTGCTGACGAGCAGATCGGTCACCCCAGCCTTCTCCAGCCATGATGAATGACAAGTAAACACCTCAGGCGTGCTCTAGAATTCTCAATACCTGCTGCTGTATTGTAGTTTCCATAGTGGCTCACACCTGCAGAGTCACAAGAGAAAGCAGCTTCTTGTGATTAACCTAAGCAACTTTGCAGCACAATGTAATTTAACATGCATCACCCTGTCTTTCCCCATGTACAGGTACAGTCCTACATGGACCATCACTGTAACAATTCCACGGACAGGCGTATCCTCAGCATGTTCCTAAACATCTGTAACGATCTAAGCAAGCTTTGCCACAAGCTGGAAACCGTGCATCCTGGTAACAACACAACCAATGGCATTTTGGAGAGATGCAAGATGCTCCTTAGCCACAGCAACGACCTGAGCGCCATCCGAGCTAAGTAGGTCTCTCCATCAGCTTAGTTTCTTTGAGGCAATTGTCAGTGCTGGGGGACTGTCACAAGAATGCATATTCCCACTTCATCGATTCTTTTACAACACCTTTCTGGCTTTAGTGAGGGTACAAGGTGCTACCCAGTTTACTATTCCAGCTGTTGGGAAAACATTGCCAGCCTCCATTCACAAAAAGGGAGTTTGTTTGTTTATTCAGTCGTTTTATTGGTGCGTGGAAGGGCATATACAGGCAGATTAGTACACTGAAGTCCCATGCAATGATCAGGCTGTTTACCTTCTCCTATTCCTGCTCTGCACATAGCTAATTTTTGTAAAGCAAGTACCTACATGCTCTTGAACCCTTCCAGGTCTAGCCCAACAGCCAGGATGGTGTGTTTGGCATGACTCATTTAGAAAGACGTAATTCTATCCGTGCCTTTTTGTTTTGGGGGAAATGGCTGTCTGTGCATTTCTGCTCTTCCCAGGGGGTCTCCGGGTGGCCCTGTGGGCTGACCAGGGTTGCATTGCTGGGACTACTCTGCTAATCATTTCCTTCTGTCCCACAGATACCCCCATGATGTTGTGAATCACCTGAGCTGTGATGAAGCAAAGAATCATTATGGAGGTGTGGTAAGCCTCATCCCTATTGTTCTAGACTGCATGAAGGAGTGGGTAGCCCACACTGAGAAGCTGCCACGGCACGCGCTGTATAATGTGAGTGGTGGAAGTGCTGTCTCTGAGAAGAGGGCACCCCAGGATGCACCAGCTAGGGCAGCCATTTCCCAAACACCACATTCTGTGCACCTTGAGGCTCAAACCTCAACTAGTAACAAAGATAACGTACAAGTGCAAGGGAGTGAGCATGTCCAGAAGAAGAACCTAAATGACACAGAAAATCACAGTGGGAAACCTAAAGGTCCCTGGAAACCCCCAGGTAGACACGCCTTTTAAAGGATCAAGGTTCATGCATCTTCTGCTTACCACCTTTAATCGGGTGGCTGATTCAAGACAGTGAAATGAATACTAGAGATTCTGCCTATCTGAGTCCACTTTCTGAAGAGTTAGCCCTGTAAGCCAGCCCTGAACAGATACATACTCTCCCTTGCTGATGTTTCCACTCTCCTACTTAAAGTGGTACCCCAACAGAAGTAGCTGTAACACTACAGCTGGTCCCTTTGACCAGCGCTGCGGTGAGAGCAGGTGACAGTCAGGAGCAATCAGGTTCTAACCGCTCAGATACGAATCTTAGGCAAGCTACTTGAAATAGGATTTTACACTTTCTCAGACTTCTTTCTGAGGAGCACACACTCACTGGCTGAAGCCAGAGGTGTAAAGAACCTGCATGTCTGAAGGACATGATGCAGAGCAGCAAAAGCCTCTCATTAGAGATTCAGATACTTGTTTGGGATTTGGTCTTGTCCCTGAAGTTCCCTCAACCCCATTGAAATTGCCTGGTTATTTCGATCAAAGAATCAAAGTCTACAGGACACTAATGATATCTCCCTTATATGCCACTGGCTACGGGAAAGGTCAGCGCACTTTAGCTGCGCCGACTGCGCTCTGCTGCATCCTTCTTGCAGGTTCTCACACCATTGCCAGTACACACCACTCAGAACATCTTCCCTTAAACGTTTGACTCCTTTGCTGTCAGAGCTAGAGATGTAAAGGAGGACAAACTTCATTTTGCACTTGGTTTGGTGTACTGACGATATTCCAACTTGAATAAAACACCCCCGTCCTCCCCAGAGCTCTGCAAAGCTAACAAAGTCATTTCTAGTCGATGCAATTCATGGGAATCTGGCGGGAGCAGAGAGACTGAGAAAGCTGTGGCCATTTTCAGACCATTCCTTTTCAAGTTGCAAGTTAAAATGTCTGTGCTTTCCCTTTTTCGAGATGAGGATCTGGCTTGCCTAGCTTTCAAGGATGTTATGAGGCTTAGTTCATTAAAACTGCAAGGCATTTGAAACGGTCTCATGCTGCTTATTTATACCAGCACTTTGCAATTCCAGCACAGTGACTTTGTATCAGTGCCGAGAACAGCTTTATTTCCAGTTTGCGTAGGGAGGGTCCGCAAAGTCCCAGGCTCTCCCCATGCTCTGGAGCTGGTGTGCATTTTTGGTGGTACTTTTATTCAAGCACTGTTAAGTACAAACTTAAGATCTCAATAATGCGGTGTCTTCCCTGTATCTGACTGCTCTTTTCCCCTCACACAGGCAAATTAGCTCCTGTTCTTTGCTTCTTGCTGGAAGACACTCCTGAATAAACAATTTCCCCTTGCATACCTGGCTCAGTTTGCTAAAATTGTGAGAAAGCTTTTGCCTTAAGAGCAGCAGATTTTGGCAACAAGCAGCCAAAAAAAGAAGGGAGAATTAATACAGAGGAGGGAGCACAGGAAGGAATGTTAGCTCAGATGAAATAGGAAGTATTTTCAGGAGCTTTTGTATTCCTCACATAACCCCACCTTCTTTTGCACTTTTTTCCCTTCCCCTATCCACATGTGCTGCAATGCAAGACGCTGCAGCAGAAGCCTATTTTTAGGAGACATCATGATCCGACTGAGTTGAACCTTGGTAAATTCAGAACGGTAATGAAGCTTGCCAGGGTCACACAGAGACTCCCAGGCACTACTGGGACCACAGCCAGCAAAATGTGACCGTTGCCCTCTCGGGCTTTAGTTGAGTGCCCTGTTGCAGAGGCAGCTTCAGGCAGAGAAATCAAAGTTGCTCACAGCTGCCCTGTTGGGTTTCACGCTGCAAAGACAAATGTTCGATGACAGTTGCTGTCTTGGAAAGTTTTTCAGAACAAGTACACACCATATGGGCACTGGGGGACACAAGAAACGCCGTTCCCAGATCTTGTTTCCAACCTTTGTCACCCCGTCGTATAGTTTAAATTTGAACACACAGGCTCTCAGGCTCTGATAAGACCAAAATTATCCTCCAGTTCGTAGTTCATTTTCAGCTTTCACAGCACAAATTGAGTGTCAGGACAGTCCCATCAAACCCTGCCTACCACCTCCCCACCCTGCTGCTCAAAATGCCGATGCAGTTGTCCATTTGTACTTCACCAAGGTAGCGAAACATGCAAGAAACACAATTCCAAAACCTTAATAATAATTTCTGCCCTGGCCTTATCCTTTCAATCAGTCTTAAGCAGCCAGAATTTTAAGACATGAGCAGAAAAATGAGTGCATCAAACTTACAGTCTGAGGCTTGGTAATGACATGACCAGAATCTGTTGGAAGACTGCAAAGTTAAGTCTCACAAAAACATCTAGACAAATTACTTAATTTCCATACAAGTTCTCCTCTTCCAGAGTGGATGGACACTTCAAAAGACAAAAAGATACAGCAAGAATTGTTTTTCTCTATTACAAATCAAGCTGTTTGAAGAATTTACATAAACAGGATGTAAATGCCGAACACAGAAGTGCAATAAAGTTTTACTTTAGCCTCTGTGAGCATAAAATTCCAAGATACACACTGAGAAACCAGGCAGGGCACCAAACTGACTTACCTAGAGATCTGTCACATAGTCCGGGAAATAAATGCTGCTTTTTCATTCAAAGACTGAAAGAAATACAAGCTGGAAGTAGACGATCTCAACAGAATCCTGGTATCTGCAGGCTATAAATTACCTCTGTGCTCCCCTGGATTCAGCAAAGGGTCAAACCAGGCTTTTCTCAGCCCGTGACGGGGCCAAAATACCCTGTACGTTAAACGCCTGGTGCCAGGTCTCCCAGGCCGAGCGGGGGGGGCTCAGCTCGGACCCCACGGAGTGCGGGGTGCTGGTGGGTTCTGACGGGAACGACGAGGGGGGGGCGATTCAAGGGAGAGGGGAAAATCGGCATCCCCCCAAAATGTCATTAACGCCGACGCGGAGGGAAGTGGCGGCTTCGTGGGGCCTCTAGTGGCCGCGGCCGGGAAGCGGCGGGGCGAGCGGGGCCAGGGCTCCCCCGGGGCGGGCTCCCCGTACCCTCCCGTTAGCGCCCAGCGGGCAAAGGCTCTCAAAAGCCATTTTTAACAAGTTCCGACAACCCGGCCCCGAATCGAGAGGGACTTCTGAGGTTTGCGCGCAGGCTGCGGCCAGGCCGAGCCCCGGGGGCGGCTGCGGGACCACCCGCCCCCCGCCGCTGGGATTTGAGGAGCGCCGTGGGCTGTCCCCGTCCCCACCGGCCCCGTATCCCGCGGGATGGCCCTGCGTTCCTAAGCGTTCTGGACTCACTGGGTGGTGGCGGTGGCGCAGCACCAGTCTGAACTGAGGCTTCAGCCGGGCGAAACCCAAGCAGCCGCCGCTGAGACAGGGCACGGAGCGCCTGGAAGAATCCATAAATAGAGTTTGGCAGACGTTAAAGATCAGCAAGTGAGTCCTAAACCAGAGCGTGCACTTGGAGTGAAGAAGGGCTTCAAGCCAAAACCAAGTAGCACTCACAGACCCCGAAATCATGAAGACCATCGGTCAAAATTATTTGGAATAAAGTTTTGTCTGAAAAGTAAAGCCTATCTGAACGCTAACTAAACTTTACTTGCAAAGCTCCTGCATGGATGAAATAGCTCAACTCCTGCTGACACTCTAAACTATTTTGTAACCACTTGCTTTTAAAATCCACCATTGCACCAGCAGCTAAGTAGTTCCAATAAATTAAGATCAATCAGCAGATACTTTAAATTCAGGAAATAAAATTATTTCCTGAAAATTATTTCCTTCCCTCATCTCTACTGCGTGTTTATTACTGGGTTATGAGCTACCTCGCATTAGTAAGGAAGGTACTCTTTTTGTACCCTAGTGCATATATTTCTGTGGGTTATATCTCCATAATTTTTTTTTTTTTTTACACTGGCAAGTGCAGGGATATGCAAAATAGCTTTAAAATATGGTAACAGCAAGTCAAAGTCCCTTTCTGCTTTGTTTTCATTTCCCTTACACCATGCTGTGAAACTCATCCCAATGCAGAAGGCCCAAAGACAGCCCCAAGATAATGTTTATGGTAACTTTGACATAAAGCTCTCCGTGAGCACCAAAGTGTGTTCACGAACAGAGCGTGTATGTCACTCGTGCCATCCCCCTGCATGTGTTGTTCAAGTTTAAGATTAATGCTCAGTCCTTAAGTGGAATGCTGAGGTTCATGGATGAATTTCTAAATTCCTTTGAGCAACCTTTCAAATACTCATTTATTTCAGAAAAAAAAAAAACACAACCAAAACAGTAAGGAAGTGTCAGTCTGGATAAAAGAAAAAACAAGAAAACCACCGTAACCTACTGGGTTAAACTTACAGTAAAATGGCCCCAAAGGTCCTTTGGTTCGAGAAACTGTTCTGCATGTGCAGTGACTCTGGGGCAGGTACAGAAGGGAAAAGCATGTTGACGGGACAGAGCGAGGCAGCCAGATTCCGACAGCGTCCCCAGCTTTGCAAACAACAGCCTCTGACATTTTCAGCTATTGTCTAATCACTGTGTAGTCTCTATACTACATGAACAGAGCCATACAGAAAGCCAATACGCAGATTTGCAGTACTGGATTGTTTGCGGTTAATTTATGGATTATAGTGGCATGTCATCGTTGAGTTTGTTTTTCACAGAAGAAAAAAGGCTTTGGCTCCACGCAGAAAAGTGAGCTGCTAACAAAGAACCCCGTGCAAAAAGGGGCAGAACCGCTTCTCTGCTCCGTACTATGCACGTCTTGGAAGACGCTTCGATACTGAACTTGTTTCTGCATGTTTTGTCTCAGCACAGCCGGGTCCCAAAGAGGTCGGCTTGCAGGGAATTTAACACAGAGTAGTGCAAAACAATACATTTTATTTGTTCACAGTTAAACACAAGCAACTGCCTTGACATTTTAGAACATTCTAATAAGGACAGCAAAACCTCCTTTTGGTTTAAGTTCTCTTTTAGCTTACGATTGTACCATTTCCTCGTATTTCATATTTATGGCATTTAATGTGGATTGTTTAACATGCTTACAAAGAGCGAGGCAGGGAACAGATTAACTTGACAAAGACAGCAATTTTAGATTTAACTAAAAGCAGTCAGTTAAAAAAAATCTGTTTCCACTTCACTGATGGGACCCCTTCAAACAAACTGCAAGTTAACTACATACAGCAGATCCATGATTTTTAGACTTACAAAAAAAATTGCAAAATTTGTTCCTCCATAATCTTTGTGGTCCATAAACAAACCTAAAGTGGTTTCCATTACTATCCCAGTGCTAAAATCCTTTTTAAAAGAAGAAAAAAAAAAAGCCACCTTATCAATGAGCTTGCATTACCGCCAGGGCATTTTTGTAACCGACAACAAAAACCGCCTCTCCTCAGAACAAGTGAAGTCATCGTATAAAGCAAGATACCTTTTTGGGCTCGGCAAAGCAGAAGGACGGGCTAACGAACACAACGGCATCCAACGGCTGAGCCAGCCCTTCACGGGCAACGTGCAAACCGTTCACTCCTGGGGCTGGGACCCGGTGGGGCAAGGGGCAGGAAACCTCCAAATCTTACCGAAACATACGCTACCACGTTTGCTACCGCTAAGTCTTAGAAAGCCTATAGACATGTCGACAAAACCAGTCTGTCACTTACAACCAACTCTCTATTTTCTATTCCATGCACATTCAAGCTTTGACAAAACCACTGAAGTTCACCTTTACTTTCAGAGTTAGGACTGACCAACCGCAAGGACACTGAGAATAATTTAGACAGGCAGAAATGTAGTTAGACCCTCGGTGTTACGGAAGAAGCGGAAATGGGAGGAAAAGTACTGTCAAGTGCAAGTTAGCATATTGCCAGCCGCTTTGAGAGAGTCCTGTTCCTACTCAGGTTAAGAAGGTATTTGAACTACAAGTGCAAGTGTACTTGGACTTGATTTATGTGTGAGACGATTCTTAAACAGCAGCTGCCGCCCACAGAATGTTTAAGAAAAGAGGCTGTGTGTGATGCAGGGAAACTGTGAAGCCTGGTATGTCTAAGTACGCCCAGACCCAGGCATATCTAACATTTAAAACAAGCACACTGCCTTCCTAACAGCGGGCTCTGTTCTGTCTTGAAGGAGATTGAGTCTGACCACTGACAAGCCCTGATCCCACAATCCTCCTTCACAGAAGGCTCATCATCGACTTAAAACATGATTAACGCAGAAAGGCTTCACGACAGAATTCTGATTCTCAGTTTGAGCAGGCTTCCTCCTCAGCCTTGTCTTCTAAGGAAAGAGGATGAGGGTGAAGGGGAGATACCTAGAGCCAAACTGACGTTGCTGAGCTGAAAAATGTGCTGCAGTCTGAGCAAAACAGCACTCAAAGGAAACCACAGTCTGTAAGTCAAGCCTGAAAACCTATTCCCAGGAAGAATTAAGCCAATTTCTTGGCCTCAAAACACAGTGGTCTTGCTCAGACCGGGAACAAAGACCAGAACTATGAAGGAGGGTCAGGCAGCACAAGTACTTCCCTGATTAGAGAAACAAATGCTCTTCTGCAGATCTTCATAAGCTTGCAATTCGTGTTCTGCACACTCTCCCTGCTTCAGTAAAGCTTCCTTTTCCCTCTTCTCCCACCCCAATTGCTTTCCCATACGAGCCAGCCTGAGGTCAGTACCAGTCTGTCAGGCAAACACTTAAAATACCAAAAAGATCAGAAGCTAGTGTTTTAACAAATCTTCAGCATATACGGCCTTGTCTGCATTACAAGCTCCAGTTCCTTATTAAGTGTCTGTTCAAATGCAACTTTCCAGGAAATGTTAAGGACAATATAAACAATGATCATGAATTAGGGTGAATTAACCGTTTTGCAGAGGTACACTGTTCTTTAAACATTTAGGTATTCAATCAGAGTCCAACTTAGTGAAGACTGGGCTCTGAGGGATGTGGGATAGTGGACAGGCAAAATAGAGACCTTTAGATGAACACACTAGAAATTTAGTGCTGCTTCTTTCCAGGATGAAAGCAACTGAAGTCACCCGGACAGGCAGCACAATTAACTGCTCTATATTGGAAGCTTGCAAGGAAATACAAAGCATTCAGAGTAGATTCACAAATGTTAATTTGGCCTCATATTGCACTCAAGTTCATAAACGCAGCCACTCAACTAGGGACAGGGAGAAAGGGAAAAAAATACTTGCAAATGCTAACAGTTGTCCCTTCAAATTAGTACACGCTGCTAAGGACTGATTTTGAGAAAGAAGCAGGAGTTAGGCTGGGCGTTTCAATTCCAGACCCAAAAATCCACTTTGCATTCGTTCAGCAGCCTTTTTCCATTTCTGGACATCAATCCTATTCCGCTGCATGAGCTAGCTGCTCAGACCAAAGAAACATAAAAGCTTTTAGTTAAACTTGCATTCACGCCTCCTGTTCTATGCCAAGAATATGAAAATAACACTGATTGACTATCTTCCTTTTTAACTGTGGTCATGATGAGTTTCATTGTAGTCCATGATATGAAGCTGTCCAACACTGCTTTCCTGGATTTTAGGCGAGAGGCTAAGGTTATCGGGGCTCGGAGGGGCCTTTGTCTCCATGTTTGGATCTTTACATAGTTCAGTCTTTAGAGCATCAGAAAGCCTGTTGATGGTTACACCCTCCTCATCACACTGGCTCTCACTCTTGTTGCGAAATAATTCTCGTGCCTTCATTCCAAGGAAGCTCTTGGAGCTGGGGAGTGAACCTACAGTCAGTGGGACAGTAGTCGAGGGCTCCAGCAACATGGATGTCTCCCAGCGACTGCTGAATCTCTGGTTCTGGGGTTTTTCTGGGGTGGAGAGCTCACTGCTGCTGCCACCCTTACTGCTACTACTACCTCGAGTGCTGGGAGGTTTGGTCTCTCCATTTCTACCAATTGTTTCTTCACTGTATCCCGCCACAGTATCTTCATTACCACAATCCAGCCTGTTTTGGAAAGAGAGAGGATTCAGCATCAAGAAAACTGCAGCAACTGTTTACAACAGGAGGAGAAATGCTGGGGAAGGCAGGTTACTTTGATTACTTTCCATTTCTGCCACTGCATTGGTACTTTAACAGTTTCCCTTTCACCGTTTTGTAGCAAAGCAGAAGTGACAGAGGATAACCAGGAAGGTAAGTGTCACACACTCAGCTTTGCAACACCCAGTGTTTTAAGTCCAAAACTGATAATAATCCCAAAGCAGAATGGAACTGGATCCTGATCGGTTGAGGTAAAGGAGGATATCTGTACAGCTTCCTTGGACTCTAGGCCTTTCTTTTACCTAACCCAAGCACAGGTGATTGCCATAAATCTGTTGGCAGTGCACGAAATTCTCCTGATGCTGTAGCAGAATTTGGTGCAGGACAAAAAGGTACGAACTGAGGGAAAGTACAGCACTCCCTAGACACTATAGGTAGACATATGTAAAACAACTACTTGATCACAGTGTAACAATTTGTAGGTTAAAGAGAGTGGTCTGTGAGACAAACCAGAGGTTTCTCTCAAGCTTTGAGTAATGGTTCAGCTATCTGAGAAGTACTTCATGAGCACTTCCAGTTTTGTCAATGACTCTCAGTAACCTGGGCAGAGTCCTGAAATAGATTCAGTCTGTAAAACGGGGAGTAACAGAAATATTTTGAAATGATGCATCCAAGTGCTGGGAATTCCACAACGGTATCAACTTCCAAGGAGCTGGTCATGAGTCCGGCATATTTTACATCATCACCCTTACCTTTCTTCTGCTGCTTCAGCTGCTTCTGCTCTTTCATCTTCAAGTTTTTTCAGTAGGCTGCTCTTCTCCAGCCGGCCAAACAGATCCAAGATCTCCAGCTCAAATGCCTGCGTGATTCTTTTCTGGGCCTTGTACCTACTTTCTACTGCTTGCAGCTGACCTCTGAACAGAAAAAGAAACCAAGAACCATCAGGTTCAGTGTCTCCAGATTCTGCACAACCATGACAGTGCATCTGTCGATGCATGGTCAAAATCCTACATAGGAAGCTCCTACCTTGCTTGGATTTTGACATCTTCCAGGTATTTCTTTTGCTCCAGGAAGAGGTGGTCCTTTTTAGCAAGCTGAGATTCCAGTTCAGCTATCCGTTTCTGGGAAGCATCAAGCCTTTGGCTTTGCTGTTGAACACACAATTTTGCCTTCTCCAGTTCTTTCCGAAAAGCAGCGTGCAACATTTCAACCTCCTCGAAGGAAAGAACACAATGTTGAAGTATAATTTGTGCGTTATTTTTATTAATATTAAGACATGTTTCTGATGCTATAAATAGACACATTTTTAAGCAGGATGGAATAAAAGAAGCATTTCTAAAAACAGATATAGAAAACTGGATACTCTGAGGATGTACACTATTAAGTTACTGTGAAAATAACTATACATCATTGGAATTTATTAGCATGTTGATGTTCCTTATGAAATGCCCTTTTCAGTACAGCAAACTTGCCAGTTCTGCACCAGATTAGGATAAACAAAGTAAATTTTAAAGCCATTTTTACAACATGACCTTCATTAAATACCAGTAAAAGACTTTTTTTTCTGGCTTATTATCCACCTTCTTTAATTACTTGCTCTCACGCAGAAACAGTTATATTGTCGTGTAATTTACTTGCTTCTAATTAAAAAAAGGTTTCTTTGAAGTCAGGAAGTAAAACCATATGAACCACAGAAGTTTAAGTTAAGTTAATACTAACTCTTAATAGGAAAATGACTGAGTAAGAAGAGTAAGACTACTTTTTTTCAAAACAGAACATCACAAAAGCCACTAAAACCTTGGTTAAGATCTTTCTACAAATTCTAGCAACACTACCCTGCGTCACATGTTTTCCCAGATATAAGAGCCCAATGCTACTTTACCAGCAACAGTCTGCTGTCAATTACCTTAAGAGCACAGTAAAGTCTTGGTCTTTGGCAAGATAAAATTGCTAAGAATTTACATCAAGTGACTAAAACTGACTGCAGGCATACCCTAAGTCTTAGCTCTCAAGCACAGGGCACTGAAGAGATTCCATAACAACACGGTACACAAAAATATCTGAACAGAAGATTAAATATGAAATCCAATCCCTGAAAATCGTATTTCAAAACCAAGTATTATGTTAAGTTACGAAGCATTTCCTTCATTCTGAATACAAGGCTGAGAACAGCCTGATGACGACCTCAAGTGATGTCTTCCCAAAAGGCCTCCTCTGCAATCATACCTTTGTAGTGTCTGTGTGCTTGTGCTGCAGCTGCTCCAGGTACAACTCATTGACCTCTCCAAGAACCAGAAGCTGCCTGTTCAAGAACTCCATCTGCTGTTGCACTGATTCACTGTTGGAAAGCTTTACAGAGAAATCGAACAGAATCAAACACTGGAATGAATGGTTCAGCAGGAGAGCCGTAGTTGATAGGCATTGTGTTCACAGGATATTTTTATAAAGAAGGGAGACAAAACCAAGAATCCAATGCATCATAGGTAATAGGTATTAAATAAATTAGCTTTCATAAAGCTGGTGACAGTCCATACAGAACGCCACCATATAGGCATTGCTTCCCTTAAGATAACCATGCTTCCACTTACACGAGAAGTCCATTAAATTTCTGATATAAACAAGATCTCTAAGACACCAAGATTTAGCAAAGCTTTAATACAAGTTCATATTGCTCAATCTGCAAATTTCTACTGTGCAAAAAGCAGACAAAATGAAAAGTTTCAGAAGCCTCTGAACTGAGTTTAAAGTTTCTTCACCAAAACAGGCTTCTCTCTGTTATTTTGTTGCAATTTATATCAGATTCTATGAAACTAAGGACAGGCTTCTTTCAGAACAAGCAAGAAAAAGCACCTGATAAAAATTATAAAAAAAACCCCAAACAACAAACCAGAAAGACACAAAGGGACCCTGGGAACAGTAACTATTCTTACCTTTTGAGAAACTTGGCTAAGAAGCAATTCAGTATGACACACCTTGTTGTTAGCCTTCTTTAATTCTAATCTCAGATCTGCAATCATATTCCGGCAGTCTTCCAGCTTGGTCTGTTCAAATGAAAAAAAAAAAAAAACCACAACAAACCCACACAACCCTCAGTCAGGGTCCTGAAACTTTAGTAAGGACTAGCAATGGCATATGGCTGGAGGGCCATAACCCCCCAGCACCATAAATCAAGTTATACTGAGTACTTGTGAAAGTCACAAAACCAGCCAAGAAACTGCATTTTTCTGTTTCCGAACGGAAGACAGGACAAAACAGAACTATAAAAGGATGATGACTAAGTTAGGCATTTCCAATTATGCACTGTCTTATTCTGAATTATGACAATATCTATTATAGAGATATGTAAATTTCTCTCAGATATTTCATGCCATGTTATTAGGAAGGTTATTTTTAAAACCACAGTAAGTAGATAACATTATTTCGTTTGGTGCCATGCTTCATACCTGCAATTCCTGGCTCTGGTTGTAGAATTCCTCCCGGTCATGTTGCAGCTGTCTGATCTGGCTGTGAAGCTGAGCCACTATATTTTCATGTTCCTCCTGAAACTGGTGGTACCTTGCCTGTTCTTTCTGCAGACTCAGTTTCAAGGCCTGGATTTCTTTTTCCTGTAGTTTCAGCTGATCTTTCTGTTAAGAACCCCATACGACGCATCAGACAAGACACCTGCTTTATCAGTTAGAACATCTGTCCTAAGTCACTAGCTAATGGCATGCAGGCATAACACTTTTCCACAGATAGGACATTCTATGCAGAGCATGTTTTTACAGCTTTTGGGGTTTGGTTCAGTTTTTGGCTGAAAAATGGTGACAGAGTGGGCAGGCTGAAAACTCTAAAGTCACATCCAAAGGCACAACGAGCAACAGCAGATTATTCCACTGCACCTCATGCTTTCAACAGGCACTGGGCTTCACAGCTGAAGCAACAGTTCATCTTCCAACACCTATTTGGAGGTCTATTTTTGGCTCTTCTACTGAATTATCCAAAGGTGAAACTGTTGATGGAACTAGCTATAATATGGTGATACAGAATGAAACATGCCTAAATCTGTAATGAAACATCTTTCAACGCACTTAACTTGAGATTTTACCATAGTGAGTATCTCTGAAAAAGAACATTTGAGTTTTCACAGTTTTTGCTATTACTCCTCAATTGAGGAAAGGACAATACCTCTTCAAATAATGCAATAAGGTGTCAACCTAGGCATTAAGTAACCACTCCACTAACTGTGAAGCCTTTAATATTATCCAAAGGTAAGTGCTGGCAGTGGTCAAGCATGCAGGCATCCACCAATTCAGTTGCCTACAGCCAAACAGAAACTACCGGTTTTAATAATCACAGTGCACGTAACTCCTCCACAAGTCATTCCACAAACACTGATTTTAATAAGGTGAGAAATGAGGCTTCTTTTTTGAGCAGTACTGAAAAATACTGGCCAAACCAATTAATACTTGTTCTAGCATCACTGTATTTCAATCACTGCTAGACTTGTATCCCTGCTCACCATGGCAGCGTTATGTTCCTCCAGTGCTGTTGCTTTGATCACTTTTCGCAAGAGTCGACGGTTCCGAAGGGCATGTTGCTGTCTTTTGAAGCGCTCATACAATAACTGGTTGTGCAGCAAAAGCAATTGGTTACGCAGGGTGTGAATCTCATCTGAAGGGGGAGAACCTGGATTGGAGTGAGAAGGCAGACGAGGTTACTGAACTGTACTGTCCTGTTCCACATATGGGAAGTATTTTTTTAAAATAAGCAAGTTAGAGTTACTTGAAATTACAACTTAAAGATGTCTGCTCCATTTGATGTCCAATGCAAACTTAAAGTTTTAAACATTTCTCCCAGAGCAACATGTACATGCTTCAAATACTCCTTCTAGTGAGAAAAAAAGCCAAGCTCACCATCACCACAGAAGCCTAAGAGCACACAACTGTGACACACATGAAGCGGCAAGAAAAACAATCATCATTTTTAGATTCTAGTAGTATTTCAAAGGCGGAAGGGTCTGTTAGATGTTCAGCATCACTCTGAAGGCTAGCAGATCTAAAAAGCAGAAATATCTAGAACTGTGGGGAAGGCAGTTTTCACTTTTCGAAGATGAAAAAAAGCAGCTCATCTCACTGGAACACAGATGTCTATCTGCTAAGCAGGTAATCCATGACTTAATTGAGGGCAGCATTTATTATTTTTTTTTACTAACGCAGCAGAAAAAGTATGCAGGTCATTGTTTAAGCAAGTCTAATAATAGAGGAACAGAATGCCAAAACACACGAGAAACTTCCTCACCTCCAAAGTGAGTCCAGTCAGCAGATTTGCTTGGCAGAGACAATCTGAAAAATGAAAATGCAGCATTAAATGGTAAGTTTAAATATACAAACACTCTGCAAGCCACTTTAAAATGGAATGCCCACCTCAAAAGAGCTTACAGCCTAATAAAAGTACAATTACGGGCAGTCAGTATGAAGAGAATAAGGAGGAACTGTGCAAGCAGCAGGTTGCAAAGGCAGATGATGGAGGGCATCGTTTCTTGGAAGTTAGAAAAATTCTCTCAGGCATAGAAAACAGCATAAGGACAAAGAAGACTACAGGGTAAAAAGATGGAAAGAAGGAACACAGCGGATACACCTAAACCTTAAATCTGGTTCTCCAGTTCTTAGCTTCATATATAGTAGAAGAAAATACCAACCTCCCCTTGGCCTCTACATTTGCTTTTGACTATCTAGTGAGGGACTTAAACCTGATAACGTAAATAAATCTCGCTAACAGTGGTACCAAACTCACACTTGTAGCACAGCCAACAGCCCTACTTCTTCATCCCAAGCTCTGCAGTGAAGCCAATAAGAGTCCTAGTAAAACTCACAGCCCCTTTTTTTATATCAAAGCAACCACGTTACCACTGCAAATATAAAAATCCTCCACCCAGAACCCCTAGCTCAGTAACCAGTAACATTTCACAGAACATGGTTTCATTGTAGATTTCCAGACAGGGCTGCTTTTCAGGCACAGCTGTTGAAGAAAAGCCAGCACAAAAAAAGAAGTAACAAGAAAGCATACAAAATAAGATCTTCAGTCACCTACTTGTTCAGCTCCTTAGTGTGTGCATCCGCTCCTTGCTGTATCAGTCTGTCCAGTACTTCCACAGGAGAAGTAGAGGACATGCAGTCGTCATCCTGGGTTCCCTTGGCTTTCTTTAGCAGCTCCTCAGTCTTCTTGCCAACAAAGAGGTAGGCAGTCTTTGGTAACGCAACCTCAAAAAGGTGCTCATACAGGGGAGGCTGCCCACTCCCAAACACCACTCTTCTTTGTGCTGGTACTTTGCAAGGGCTGGGAGTGAGAATACTCGTCTCCCCAGAGGTTCCTTCCCTGTTACCAGCAGGGCTTTCACCAGAGCCTCCACAGGGCTTGTCTATGGGAGTAAATGTTTGTTTGGGTGTTTCCCGCGCGCTCTCAGGCCCAGGCTTGTCCAGAGAAGATGTTAAAGGCTCAGAGGTCTGACTGTGTCCCTGAACACTAGAGACTACTGAATGGGTCTTCTTTTGGGAGCCTGACAGACTTTCATTTGTGCGGTAAAACGGAGAGTCAAATCCTCCTCTAGGCACCATGTGTTCAGCATCGGTTGTGATCTCGGAGATCTCTTTAGATATTGCATCTGAGAAGGACGGGAGGGGGAAACATAATTACGCACCTTGTATGTCAATATTATAAACATTTCCTTAGCTAAGACTTATGTAAGGATGACAGAAATTACCTTCCTCTCTGTCCTTTTCAGCACTATCTTCAAAAGACAAACCACCTAAAAACTCTGGAAGATCACTTAGGGTTACTGAACTTTTACTACCGGGTGTGTCTGAAGAAAAGAAAAAAAGAAAAGTTAGTTGTAAAAATGCTCTTTTCTCCAGCCTTATCTAAGCACAAACCAGAAGTCTTTTACTGCTGTAAGGTCCTTAGACTAAGGACTTTAGAATAAATGACCGCCTCTGTGAACAAGGATGTGCTGTTTGCAATTTAACCCATTAAGTAAATTAAAAAAAAAAGAAAGAGGCTTAAGCATAGAGTGACTACTATACTTCCACATTAGCATTGAACTGCCCTTTAGCTTCTCATCTGGCTACACAAGGACACCAACTGACGTAATACAAACTTGACAATATGAGACTACTGATCAAAACTCTGAGACAGCTGCCAGGGAGGTATACACTAAAGCATGCAGGACAGAAACCTCATGCTCGCAGCTCAGTCACAGATTAGGAACCCAGTGAAAAACCTAGCCTGCTCTTAACTTGTAATTCATAAAGTTCAGATTCCAGTGTTGCTATACAACCTCACCAAGGAAAAACAGTTTTAAATACCACTATCACCTCCACTTTGAGGATGGTAAAGATTCATGGTACAGAAGTCTCAATACAGTGCCAAAATCCCCTTCTACAGCTGTCACACATGTAGATGACAGAGAATGGAAAATGGAATCTAGATTTACCTATTAGAAGCTGAGTTCCACAACCATCCACTGTTGTATTCCACAGGACTTTAAAAAAAGGTTCAAGTACAGCAATAAAATTGTAGATAGAAAACAAAGTTTTTCCAAGAGCCTTTAAAAGGGCGCATCATAACTATTCTTATGTGCAGCCTTACAGTTTAATCCAGATATGAGACATAAAACTTGTTAAAGTAAGACTTCATATACAACTTGCTGCTTCTAATAAAAAAATTCACCCTCAAAGAATCAGCTTTTTTTAAAAAAAAAATATCCTTTTTCAGCCTTCAGTGTAGATCTGCATATTGAAACAAGCATAAGTATGCAAGAGGGCCAGTTAAAAAATTCTGCAAGCTATTTCTGAAGGTGAATAAATAAAAACAAAATTAAAAGCATCACAAGAAGGTTTTAAGTTGAATCACAGGTTAAAGCAGGATCCTGGAACTACGAAGAACTCAGGGAAAAAAAAAGAAAGAGAAAAACCTGTGGAAAACTGTTTGGCAATTGGAACGTCTGTCAACAAAAAACAGGATTTGTTTACAACAGGTTATTGTAATGAGGAGAGGAAATGGAGTTTACCCAATGATTTATCGCTGTTTATGACATTTTGCTGTCGGTAGAGTAAAGGCCTCCCAGGATCTGGTTTGTCCTCCTGAAAAAAACAAACCAAAATAAATTCTTCACATCAGATATTTGTTGGAAATTAACCTCTTGGACAGCTTCATAGAAAGGAAATTCCTGCGAACAGATGGCTTAAACATCAAACCAGTACTAGAAATCTTAAAACTGTGCAACTGGAAATGGCAATAGTTGTGTAAACTTAGAAGAAAATGAGTTTTTGCAATGAAATGCAACATTTTTTGTCAATCAGTTACTCTGATTTTTTTTTTTCTCAGTTACGCTCACTGCATGTATGACAAGTCAATGAAAAAAAAAATCAGATTTGTTTGGCAGAAGAATTTTGTTATACCTTTTTAGGAGGCGTGGCAGCAGCTGAAGGGAGTGAAACATGCACAAAGTCATCTGAAGTGCAGGGTGGAGGAGGAGATGTGGCTGGCGTTCCCAAAGGTGTTCCTTTCCCCCCTGCTGAAAAGGAGGAGCAAAAAGTTTTCTCAGCAAGGCTCCAACTTCCTCATTTCAGCTGAATATTGTACGTGAAGGATTATACATTTAAACACTATCTCAACCATTTACTTCTTAAATCTCTTTCAACTATTTACCAAGATAAAAGTGCACAGTTTCTAAAAGGCCCGTTTCAGACTTTGCCACTTAATTCACTGTAACTTATTTCTTACCTCAGTGTTTGTGCTAGTATGGCTCTGGATGACCAGGCACTCAGTTCACAGAAATAACGACTTAAGCCTATCAAATGGCATGGTGTGGCATTCCCATTTAAGAAGCAAAATTTACAGCCAGAATTTCTATTATAATAAACCTTTTGAAGATCTAATTCCAAAATGCAGCACGTACCAGATGTGCCAAAAGCTTTGCTGTAAGGTTGTGATGCAGACTGGGATGACTCCGATGGGACAATTCCAGGGGAGGTTGGTGGAGTGGTCATACCACAAACTGCAGAAGGACTCCAGATGGTAACCTATGTAAAAGCAATAAGCACAAATCAGCGCAGCTCAGAAAAGGTGTATGTGAACCATCTGTATCCAGGTTCTGACACAGGAAATCAGATGGATATTAAATCCGAAACGCACACTGAGTTCTGAAGAATTCACTGTACTTCTCAGAAACGTGAACTTTTTAGACTGTCACAAGAAACTACGAACAAAGTGCAAAGAATTAAAAGCATGCTGGGCTTTATCTTCTGCTTTACCTGCTGTGGCTCAGTTGATGGCTGTATTGACTGTGGGCTCAAAATCTGAGGTAGCTGCCCTGGCATTTGTAATAGTGTTAGCCGAGGAGTGGAATATGGGGTAGAAGTCCCTGAAAGTTCAAAAAAAAAAGCCACCAAACTTAAAAGTATCCCACACATCAAATACAAATCAACAATTCTTCTGGTTAATAATTAAAGACTTTTAAACAAAACACTTCAAATTCATTCAATATAGACAGTCATAGCTAGCAAACAAGAGACTTTTCCTCCAGCTCAAAAAAAAAAAATCTATTAAGTATTTTATTTTTTGGTTGGTTCGTTGTTTTGGGGCAGGGAAAAAGCAGGGGAAAGGCAACTTTGCCAACATTCTGTATGTCTGCATGACCAGAGCAAATATCTATATATTTGGATTTTTTTTTAAATGATTGTTTATTTTCTGGTGCCTAAGATTTAGACTTTAAGTGGGATAAATTAGTAAGATGTCTTTTTCCAAAAGGCCAATTTTTCTCCAGGAATTGGGTATTTGTTAACCGTCAGGCAGGTCTTACCATAGCTGCTCTGTGTGTCAATGTAATAGCTGGCACTGGGGTCAGTTTGATGATGTTTTAAGCTTGTGCAGAGTTTCCGAGACACAGAGTAATAGCCATCTTCATACGAGGCTTCTGCAGGGTCCAGGGAGATTTTGGCACATTCTATCACAACATCATGAGTTTCTAGTCTTTTCCACCTGCAGACAGTTTTTGGATCCAAAAGAGTAAGTTAGTCAATTATTGTTACAAACAAGAGTTCCTGGAGATATGAGGAATTGGATTGTTGGATGGCTCATTTGTTCCAGACAGCTTTGCATGCTCCCAGCCAAAACTGGAACAAGGCACCATACAGAAATTGCAACCAGATGACTTGTAAGAGGGGATCTCAAAGAGGAGACAAACAGCTTTGACACAGAGATCCATAAAGGTCTGCCATGGAGCACTCTGGAAAGGAGGAACAGCATACGAAGACTTGATTGGTCCTGAGCTTCAGCAGCTGTAGAAATCAGCTCAACTAGACTCAGATGTTGGTAGTCAAAATTTAGACATGCCAGCAGCAACGGAATCTTGTATTATTTAAGCAAACACCATCTGCAATGCCAGTTTCAGGACTGTGTTTTCCCTCCCAACTTTTAGGAATGTCTTTTTGTTACTACTACCTCCTTCGTTCTGAAAACTTTTTCTCACTAAACTAAGCAGCCAGATTAGATTTGCCCAATATTTCAGGGGATGGAAGTTCACTGTAAAGAAGAGAAAGCACATACGGCTGCCTATTAAAGGCTGAGTTGCTTTTGAATTTAAGATATTATGTGCAATATACCAAATCAGAAGCCTTCAACTGGTAGTTTTGTGCCAATTGTACTCCTTAGTGGTGCCACCCTCCCCCCTGTCTGGGAGAAGCCTGCAAAATTGAGCATTGTGATATTCAATAGGTTCCCATTTAGGAGTGTTTTCCTAGTGGCTCTGAAAAGCAGGGCAAGAGCACTACTGTGCAGCAACAAGAGTCAATTTCTCCTCTTCAGTGGCTGGGCCTGTGGAGACAAGAGAAAAGCAGCAAGTGGTGCTGCTGCAGGCAAATGAGCCTATTTCTAAAGAAAACTAATACAGCTGATAATGTTAAGACATACCTGTTAAAAGAACTGATCTGTTAACTGAACCAATATCTAGGTACCAAAACAAGACACACTGAAGCCATTTTAAACACTGAAATCCCACCAAGTACTTCAACAAATGAAAAAAAAATATGACCCAAACCTTAAGCCAATGAAGCAGGTCAGTGGTAGTTTCTCTTTATTCATTATAAGCAAATTCTTTTAGAACTTTATGAGGATGTTTGATCATTAAGCCATAAAATTAAGACAAAGTCAACTGTTAAGTAGAAGACAGATTCTATCCCAGACACAAAACGAATTTAGAACCCCAACATTGTTGTTAATGGCCTTTCACAACAGTTTCTGCTTATTCATCCAGCTGTAAGCTTGGATGAAGAAAGACTACGTGTTTACCTTGTGTACCTAAGAATACGGGTGGCAAAGCACCACTGGCACACACTGCTGCTGACAGAAAAGGCTTTGCCCTAAGCCTTCTGAAATAACCCAGCTAAAAGCCTCTCATTCATAGCCTTTCCTAATAGCAAAGTGAACATATATACCTTCGTGGGTCCAGTTCATGGTCCTTAGATCCAGTCACTAATTCTGGATGAATTCGCACATGTTCCATCATTGGCTGGATGAACAAGAAGAAGTATGTATTACCAGTATAGCATCTTTTGATTGCACTAAACTATACAAAGCTGATGAGCAACCTACTGATCCCAACAGCTCTATCTGTTAAATGTAACAATATGTACTAACACACACCATTAGTGCTTCAAGAGATCATCTTGCTCCCAACTGAGATTTCAGTCCTCCAATAGGCTGGTTTTATTCCATTTTGTTGAGCAGCCCTCAGTTAAACCAATGTAGTGTATTAAATTGGCAAATACCTGCCTTTATACAGCTATGAATTCCTTGTCTCAGATAATACAGAGATAAGTAGCTTTTTACCTTGACTACCTCTTCAAAGGTCTCCAAGTTTTCCTTCATACTGTAGTGAGAACGCAGAAAGGAGACAAAATTGCAAGGATACATTCCATAAAGACGATGAAAGAGAGCATAAACACTGGCATGAAGATGGACAAGATAAATCTCTGCCACGTGACCTGGAAAAAGTAGAATCTTTTTCATTACATTGGAGAAAAGAACAAGACTTTTAAGAACGCAAGCAAAACACCTTTAAATTTAAAAGGTTAAATGGACAAGTCTTCTGAGAAACAAATAGTCCCTAGGAAAACTGTGAAGTCTTCCGAGAGACTAGGCAACACTTACTCATCAGCTCACAGCAAAACCAAAAATTATGATATGGACCATTAATTCCAACCGGTATCCTGTCATTCTCAAAGCACAGCATTTTTTATTCAAGTTAAAACCTGAAACTCCTCTAGATAGTGAGCCAGAGCTTGCAAGATCGAATGATTAAAAAAGACTAAGGTTTGCTTCGCTTCAAAGGTAAAAACTAAAAGCTCGTATCCACAAAAAGCAATCACAACAGACTTGAGTCTTACTAGCCATCTTCTAAGTTCCAATCCTACTTGCAATGCAAAACGGCTCTCTAAATAGCATCTCTATGTGCTTAACACAACATTAGTTCATACAGCCATAAGACACATACATAGATAATGCCAGTGTTAGATATCAGACACCTTACAACAAATTCAGCAAAACCAATGCTATAACTGACAAGTTTGCCAACACTTTAATGACTATTGATAGTTGCACATTAAAAGAAACTCTAACATGTTGCTTCTTCCCCCTCCCCAATCGTACCTGGGAATCTCAAATTCCCAAATATCTGCCTCAAATGTCAGCATTTTCCCTTCTCTATCCATTAAGATCCATCTTTGCTTTTCGCTGACATCAGGGTAGCATTTCAGTCCAGTGAAACTTCATGTAGTAGCAGGACCACAAGGAAGAATCTAAGAGACTTCTACATTTTGAGCAAAGAAGCACTCCCCGATGCTATCAAAGAACAGAATAGCTTGTTGGCTTAATACATCATTTTCTACATTTAAATAATCTCAGATCACGAAAAGTCTGAAGAATGTGCTCACCAACTGCATAAGAGTCACAAGGATACTACTAAACCATAACTGCATGCAACAAAGTTGAAATCTCACCTGGATTCGGCAAGCACCAGGCTGAGAGACGCCCAAAGATACCAAAGAAATCATGAAGGTACTGTTTGCCAGACTGAGGAATCATTGGCAACATGGTTATTAGCACTAGGACACCTGTGGTGAGTACTACTACATCTGTGTCAGTCTGCAAGAAGGGAAAAAACCTGCATTAGTCAGTTAAAAGTGTTGAACTTAAATTTTTCCAAGGATGAAGTGAACACTGAATCATCATCATGGAAAAAGTTCTCTACTTTGAACCAGTCCCTCCAAAACCTACCCTAACTTAATGAACCAAGACTGTCCCTTTCATGCAGAATAACTCTTAAGAAAAAAGATTTGGGATTCTTGCTCTTGCTCCTATTCTGCCACCGCTTTTCTGTATAAAGACTTGACTTAGTTAAAAAGGGAACATCACCACAGTTCCACAACTGAGTAGAAAAAAAGTTACTGGTATGTGAAGCATCTTATGTACTGCCTCCCTTCTTTCCCAGAGCTAAGAACACACAGCATTCAGAGCCCAAGAAACTGCAAATCTGATCAGGGTATTCAAGGATGTTGGACAATTACCAACGCAAGGGTCAAAAGCTTTTCTAGTAAACCTGGTTGATGACTCCGTCTGCGAAGTATTTCATAAAGCGGTAATTCAAACAGTAACTAGAATCCCATGGCTTACACCGAGAGAAAGGGATGTGGCAGTAAAAATCTTTAGCTAGATAGAACAGTAATAGAGAACCAGATTTTAGGACAGGACACAGAAAATGTTCACATTCTTTCCCAGTTGGGTCCCTGTTTGCTTCCCCAGCTTAATGAGCATTTTCCTTGCTGGTATCTCTGCCTTGTCAGGATAGGGGTGTAAACAGCACAGGTAAGCCTGTGGCCAGATGCCACTGAGCTGTTCTAGCTGTCTCCCAAGAGCCACTTGGGCTGACTGGATGTATTCAGTGTTACGGATTTTTCTTCCTCTGTGTATTCTATGGCCTCTATTCTCCCTGTCAGACATAACCTTCCACAGCACATTTCACATCCACCCCTATCGCTCTGTACACATCCCTAGCACTTCCACATCTCTGTTCTACTCCCACCAGCTTTCTGACACACTTCACTCTTCTCACAATGAGACAACACTCACATTGAAAAGGATAACAGAACTCGTCAATCACATCAGGAGTTCCAGTAACAGCACTTGCAGCTTCTTCTTTGGCAGTTACAAATTTTCTGTGTTTTTGTTTTGAAGAGCACTGGCGCTTGACTACATCATGCGTTAGACTTAAATGACTAACACAAATTCTTCACTATGATATTAAATGATATTACTGACAATCCATTCCAGGTCTCAAAACACTTGCCATTCTCTATTCACTGTTACAAAACTGTCCAGTATTATAACTGATAAATTTGCAGATACGAAAACCACAATCAAACAAAAAAACCCAAAGCATGGGGAAACAGCTACCTCCTTGTAATCCAGCATGTCTGTAGCTAAGCAGGGAAAGACTGCTAAAAGGTAATTTCACCATGGAATAGTCTATTGCACGGCCCATCTGCACTGCAAGTACAGTATATTACCTTATGTGCACAAATTTCAGGATGCACTAATGGGAAGTTATTCTATTTCTCATTAAGTTCACATTCAAGATATCCATCAATTTCACCGATGGCCCCCTGTCTTTAACTTACTTTTAGAAAAGTTCTAGTAAACTTTCCTAACTCGAAGTTATACAATGACAGTGCAGTAATAACAGGATCAGCACAGAGTATTTAGTTGATGCAATTCCACTGTGGCTCAGTATTTCAATCAACATTTTACCTCTTCTCACAGCTTAACTAAATGACATCAAAACAGAAAACAAATGCCTTGCATTACAAGTAAATATGTTTACATCAGGTGTACAAGTGTTTTATGGACAACACTGACAGTTCTTACCTTGAGACATTTAAGTAATGAAAGTAGGAGAGGTGCTTGAGAAAGCTTATGTTTCCAAGATGGTTGTCGTCTTATCACGTGTCCCAGCAGAGAGAGAGTGGGTAAACGGGTAGCAGCTTTGCCCATGTATTCATTAATTTTGTCCAGTAGATGCTGATAGAGGATTTTGCAGAGTGGTAGAAAAAGGTATTTATATTTAACTGGTTTATATTCTTTTTTTACCAATCTATATTCAGCAGTTTGCCATTGCCAATTATGGAAACTATGGGCATTTTACAAACATACAGGATCCAAGAGCAAATAAAACCCAGCAATAAGTTTAAGTCTGCTGGTAGTGAAATGCAAACTATTAAATCCAGAATCAGTCACTGCACTTCAAAACACTTATCATAAATAAATAATAAAAAAATTCTGGTCAGCAGAAGTAAAACAAATTTTAGTGCCATTCTCTCAATCTATTTAAAAATCCTTACTTGCTCTCAAAATACCCAATTTGTTTTAGGCTAACACATCCAGCACTGAACAAGGAGTAGCACTGCAAAGAGACAACATTAGTCCTCAGAAAACTTTTATTTATAGGGGTTCTCTGCTTAATTGGATCAGTTTAAGCAACCCAAGAAACAGAGACCTTTGAAGATTTTTTTTTTTTAAAATGTAACTGCTCTTACTACAGAGATACTACACCTCTACAACAATGTAGTTCTGTACCAGAATGGAAAAACAGAGTTCTAACAGATGCTATTAAAAGGCTGCTTCAATACCAAGCTGAAATCTACCATACTTAATAACAAGATTTTTTTTTACCTTGTCATGAGGCTCTTGCAGTGTGGACAGTATATGCAGTGCCTGCTGAGAATTGGTTTCCAAGTAATAGTCCACCAGGTTGTTCACAAGCATAGGTCCACGGTCTATCAGTTTGTGTACAGCAAGAAAAAAACAAACATACATTCTCAATACACTAAAAAGGAGGCATTTGTTACAGGGACATTGGACAACTTTTTAACAACTATTACACAATTTATAACACAACCCAGTACTTGGTGTACAATACAAGAGTATTTTACCCAGTATAGATGGAAAGTTCAGGAATAACTTTATATTCTCTCCCTTCAGCAGGTAAAGGAGAACAAATTCAGGGATAAGGACACTGACGGTGCTCTCATTCTCTGAACAGGCTCTGTCAACATAAGGAATGCCTTAATAGCAGCAACCATTTTTCCAAGAAAGTCTGGGTCTGCTGTTTTGGGGTTTTCCATTGTTTTTTTTTTTTTTTTNGTTTTCCATTTTTTTTTTTTTTTTTGTTTTTTTTTTTGTTTTTTTTTTATTTGAATTAACAAAATCACAATAGTTCCCATAATGTGGATGACACCTAATTCTTTCTAGATACGCTTTACAAAGAAAGTTTCATCATCTCACAACTTGAGGTGATGCCCCAGGAAAAGCTAGTCATTTTATAATAACCTTTTAACAATTATGTAACAGACCTTCCAGGAGACATGCCATTAAACAAAATGGACTGAAGAGAAACCTCAATCCTTAAAGCAATTTCAAACCCAAATATCAAGAGTTTCTTTCAAGTTGCATTTGCAAAGACTGTGTTTGATAGAAAAAAAACCCACCACGTTATTCCACCTTTATTGGTGTAAAAGCAAAACCCTTCCTTGAGTCACGTAAAAAGGATACATACCGCAAATGAGATTATCTTTGAACGCAGCTGTTATATCTTCCAGGACACCCAGAACTGGAGAATCCAGCATTGAGAGGAGCTCACCAACACTTCCCTGCTGTGCCATGATGCACGTACTGACATGANATTTCTCATTAAGTTCACATTCAAGATATCCATCAATTTCACCGATGGCCCCCTGTCTTTAACTTACTTTTAGAAAAGTTCTAGTAAACTTTCCTAACTCGAAGTTATACAATGACAGTGCAGTAATAACAGGATCAGCACAGAGTATTTAGTTGATGCAATTCCACTGTGGCTCAGTATTTCAATCAACATTTTACCTCTTCTCACAGCTTAACTAAATGACATCAAAACAGAAAACAAATGCCTTGCATTACAAGTAAATATGTTTACATCAGGTGTACAAGTGTTTTATGGACAACACTGACAGTTCTTACCTTGAGACATTTAAGTAATGAAAGTAGGAGAGGTGCTTGAGAAAGCTTATGTTTCCAAGATGGTTGTCGTCTTATCACGTGTCCCAGCAGAGAGAGAGTGGGTAAACGGGTAGCAGCTTTGCCCATGTATTCATTAATTTTGTCCAGTAGATGCTGATAGAGGATTTTGCAGAGTGGTAGAAAAAGGTATTTATATTTAACTGGTTTATATTCTTTTTTTACCAATCTATATTCAGCAGTTTGCCATTGCCAATTATGGAAACTATGGGCATTTTACAAACATACAGGATCCAAGAGCAAATAAAACCCAGCAATAAGTTTAAGTCTGCTGGTAGTGAAATGCAAACTATTAAATCCAGAATCAGTCACTGCACTTCAAAACACTTATCATAAATAAATAATAAAAAAATTCTGGTCAGCAGAAGTAAAACAAATTTTAGTGCCATTCTCTCAATCTATTTAAAAATCCTTACTTGCTCTCAAAATACCCAATTTGTTTTAGGCTAACACATCCAGCACTGAACAAGGAGTAGCACTGCAAAGAGACAACATTAGTCCTCAGAAAACTTTTATTTATAGGGGTTCTCTGCTTAATTGGATCAGTTTAAGCAACCCAAGAAACAGAGACCTTTGAAGATTTTTTTTTTTTAAAATGTAACTGCTCTTACTACAGAGATACTACACCTCTACAACAATGTAGTTCTGTACCAGAATGGAAAAACAGAGTTCTAACAGATGCTATTAAAAGGCTGCTTCAATACCAAGCTGAAATCTACCATACTTAATAACAAGATTTTTTTTTACCTTGTCATGAGGCTCTTGCAGTGTGGACAGTATATGCAGTGCCTGCTGAGAATTGGTTTCCAAGTAATAGTCCACCAGGTTGTTCACAAGCATAGGTCCACGGTCTATCAGTTTGTGTACAGCAAGAAAAAAACAAACATACATTCTCAATACACTAAAAAGGAGGCATTTGTTACAGGGACATTGGACAACTTTTTAACAACTATTACACAATTTATAACACAA
>VYZM01017890.1:0-36093 GCA_013398915.1 Dromas ardeola | reverse complement strand
TGCCGCCTCCCCCCGAGCGCTCTCCCTGCCTCCCCCCCTCTCCGTTCTCTGCCTCCTTCTCCCCATCTCCCCCGTCCGCCTCTGCTCTCGCCCCGCTGGGGGAGGAAGGAGGAGGCCCAGCGTACTCACCTCTCCTTCTCCTCCCCTCAGCTGTTTACCACTCAGGGCTCCTCTAGCCCACAGGGCGCCGCCATCTTGGCCCTGCCTCCCCCTCCCCCTTCCATTCACAGTCCCATTCTCCCCTCGAATCCCTCCGCCTCGCAAACTAGTCCCACCGCGCCGCCTCACTCCCCCCTCTCCCGACGCCGCGCCGGTCCCTCACCGCCCCGCTCGTCTCTTCCCCCTCAAGGGCCCTTCTCCCCGGGGGGGAGCAGGGGTGGGGTGACGGCTCCCGCGCCCACCCGGTCCCCCGCGGCGGAGGTATCCTCGGCGCGGGAGCGATGCGGTCGGGAGGAGGTCGCGTGATTCGGGGTGGGGGGGCGGTGCCGCGCGGAGCCCCGGGCGGCGGGTACGTCACGGGGGCGGGGCCGGGCGGCGGCCGGTAAACAAGGCCCGGCCTGAGGGGATGGCGGCGGCCCGGGCATGGCGGCGGCCGGGGCTGGGTTCGGCTCTCGTTATCCGCCATAACGGCTCTCTGCGTTCTCTGTTTCCCCTCCGAGCCGGCCGTGGCGCCCGGGGGCGCGGATCGGGGCCTCGGCTGGGCCGCCCTCGGGACAGGCCGGCTGAGGCAGCCGCGGGCCGCGCCGGGAGCCCGGTTCCAGGCTCCTGCCTGAAAGCGGTTTTTTAAAATGTGCGGATGTGGTGAAAGGGAATAAAAAAGGTCTTGGCAGTGGCCGTGTGTGCGTGGAGTGACGTTAACGGGGCAGAAGTGCTGGAAGGAAACTCCAGGGTGGGCACCCAGAACTCAATTGCTTTCTGCTTGAGGAATATGCCAAGTTTGTTTCGTTCTTTGGACCCCATAACGCTTCATGCAAGCCATGGACAAGGACTCTGTTTTTTTGCTGAAGTGCAACAACTATACGACATAAAACGTTTCATCCTTCCTTCTAAATGAGGTTTATTTTTCCTTGTGGAAAATCCAGAGTTCAGGGGAGAAGAACAATAATTACCTCAGGGTAGTCTTCCAGCCTTTGGTTTTTTGCCACACCACCAGGTTTTTAACTCGACGTCTCAGTCCCCAGGCTGGCGAGGTCTCGGCATTTCTCATTCTCCAAGGAGAGGCAGTTTGAAAGCTGCTGATGGAAGTCTTCCGTACATATCAATTGTCTTCAGATGCTAGTAGGAATCACGGACATTAAATTTGCAAGGTAGAAACTAGGTGTAAGAAAATAAAAGCAGATTAGTACCCCATCTGAGAAGTATGGGTTGATTTTTAACTTCCGCAGCATTAGTTGTGGTGTTGCACAGCTCTCATCCCTGCAGGGCTGAGATAGTTCCTTCACGCTCCACCTGCGGTGGGTCATCCTGCTTCTGGATGAGATAGAGTTGCTTGGAGCCAGCGTGTTTTTAATGGTGCATGGCAATTAATATTTAGTGCAGTCTGGACTGAGTGATGGCATTTTTTTCCTGCTGTGCAGAGGACGTGTTTATTTAATCTGCCACAAAAAAGAGTGGAAATTAGGATGAGCTTCAGAAAAGAGCTGGAAGCAATTAGTCGTGTTATTTTACTGTGACTTAATTACGGTAACATTCAAATTGACAAAGAAAACATGGATGCTACAGGAGGGGTTTGCTGCTAGATTAGAAAGGGAGGACAACCGCATTAGAATGTACATGATGTGCTGTAATTAACCTGTTTATTATTACTGAGGTAAACATTTAATAATCTATTAGGATGCACTGGAGCATATGCTGTGGTAAGAACTCACAGCAATACACAAAATTAAACTGTCATCAGAGAGAAGTAGAACTTGCTGTACATCCACCATGGCCCATGTGGGTGAGGGTCGGTTCGAGCCTACATGAGCCCAGATAAGCCCTCTGCGGCTTTCCATTCTCTGCTGACCCTGAAATGAAAAGATAGAACAGGGGAAATTATACCAGGAGGTGCATAAAATAAGAATGACCACATGGGGTCAGCTCAAAGGTCCCTCTAGCCCAAAATGTGTCTCCAGCACTCTGGGGTTTTTTTTTTCAGCTTGTGTAAAACCTTTTGCTGGTGATTTCAATGGAGGTTGGAGAGAAGAGGTGACAAGTTTAACAGAAGCCAGAAACAGCAATCTAGGGAAGAGTAAGAACACAGCAAGCCAAGGGGATAGCTGACTGTGCTCCCGTCCTGGCAACTATTTGCCGTAGGAACTCCTAAATAAAACAAAGGGAGAAGGGGCGAGTGAGAGCTGAACCAGGCGCAGCAGTGTCCCTGTCTCTCTTCAGGCATTCTGGTGCGGCAATAATAGTGATAGTCATAAAAGAGAGTATCTGTGCCCATTATCTCAGGGATCAGTTTGTACGCAGTTATATCTGGGTTTTGCGAGAGAATGGCTTCTTCTCAGGGAAGCAAAACAGGTGATCCAGATGTTTTATTTGCAGCTGCTCTACACATAGGTTACTGACACTGGGAGGTGCAGTCATTGTCCTGCAAAGAACTGTGCCCAGTGCTCTTTGAAGCACCTGTCAAATCAGCCAGCTGGTGAGGGTTCAGTGAACATGCTGTTGGATTTTTTTGCTTAACTCATTTCTCATAGTTTTTTGTGTGGCTTACTATTTTTTACTGTCTGTAGTTGAAGAGCCACATTCTGCAGCCATTTGCACTTTATGTCAATGGGAAGCCTGTGCTCAGGGGTGCTGGCAAAAGCTGGCTCCAACATTTCATAAAATAACATCTCAGTCCTTTCAGCAGCTTGTCATTTTCCTGTTTTGTTTAATTCCTGTAACTGTCTTCATATGAAACCCTGAAGCTGCAATGTACATTTTGGTTTTCTGTTACAATGCTTGTTTTTGTAGCGGGAAATGTAATCCTTCAAATGTCTGTGTTTAAGAGGATGCAAATCAGCTTGCTAGCACAATGCCTTGGGAACGTTTCTTTCATGCAAAACCCAGCTAGATAAATAAGGAGGGGAGGAGGGAGAGGGAAAGGGGATTGTTTGCTTCTATAAGCAACAAGAACTAATTATGTTCAGTAAATGACAGATGGGTTAAGATCAAAATCTGAATCTTTCTCAATGTGGGTGAAATCTACACTTCTATCTCCGAGTTGCATCAAACCCGTGGCCTGTCCGGTGCCATGGGGCAATGACAGGGTGCGATGACAAGAGCTGTGACTTGTGGCTGTCCCGGCAGAGAGCGCTGGGGCCAGCACGCCTGGCACCGCCAACTGCCACGGCGAGATGCAGAATACCTCCGCTATGAATCCGAAGGGTCTGTGGACCACATCTGCTCCATCAGGGCAGCATCACCCACCGCCCGCCCTGTTGCAGGGCACAAAGAAGTTCCTGGTGCTCGCCCCACACTGAGCCGCAGTAAGAAAAGGGGCCAAACCGAGTCCTGGTTTAGTGCAACCAACTGTAGAGAAGAGTGAAATGCGTTTGAAAGTTCACAGTGAGCAGAAAAACCCCCATGATATAAAGGCATTTCTTTGATGGCAGTGTCCCAGCACTCGGCACTCGAGAGCTGGCTGTATGCTCATGTACATCTTAAATTATACACTCCTGGGAAGGCATCTTTGCTTCGCAGTTCCAGCCATGCACAGAGTGTGCTCTAAATGCAGAAGGGAATAACCGAGGGCACATACAGCTCATGCCACTGTGCACTTGCACAGTCAGGAAGATTATGAAAATCAGAGAATCGGTGAAATCAAGGAGTTACTCCCCACTCCTAGCATTTGGGGAGATCGGCTCTCCATATTTGTCCCCAAGTCGTGTCCAAGGATTCTCAAAAGAAAATCACTGCTCTCCAGCTCCTGTTCCCACCTCTGCTACAGAACAACTGGGTGATCTGAGAAAAGCCACTTGGCTTCATTCTCCCTCCTTCCACCCTGCCGCGACAGAGGGGTTTGGCACTCAATTATTTCACATTTGCAAACCCATTTTCAAACCTTTTTTGAAAGCCAGCGATAGAAGTGCAAATTCTTATTATTGCTCTTGAAGAGCTTTTTGCAAGGATGCTTGTTAATGAGCTTGCTTAATGAGCTTTCTTAAATCTATATTTATATCCTATGTACAGCTGTATATAGATAGAGCAATGCCCAAAATACGTGTGGATTGCACACACATATGCCTAGGAAAATGAAGGCTGATTAACACACATCTTTTTCAGTTATTACTGTGCAAGTATTTATTCCTTTTTCATTGGAAATTGGAGAGATAAAAGATCCATTCTGGAATAAAATAATTTTGTGCATATGTGCTAGATGGTTTTGTTTATGAGACTGAAGTGTGTGAGTGTGTGTATGTGAGACAGATGGTGTGTCTGTTTGTGAAAGATACGATGCGTGGATGAATGTGTGTAAAAATACAGGTTTCTTAAGAGCTTTTTTTTAAAAAAAAAAAAAAGAAAAGACAAAATAACAAATGCTGGCTTGGTACATTATTTCCCTGTGTCATGCTCTTTGTCAATATGACAGAGGAGTATTCCTGCAGAAGGCGAAGCTGCCCCAGAAGTGAAGGGTGCTGCCCCTAGGGTTTCGAGCTGGGCATCGTGAATTCTCTTCAAGTTTTCAAAGTCCTGGAAAGTTTTGATAAGCAAATACTTTCTGGGCTCTGCTTCTCTATTGGCTGTTTCTTCACCGCCAGATTTTGACACAAATAATCTGATTGAAAAATCAGGGAGGGGAACAGGGGCAAAAAAAACAGAGAGAGAAAAAAGGAGAAGTATCTATTTCAGCAGACTGCGACTAAGTGAAAAAGTGGAAGAGGAGTCCAGAAAGAAGACGACGTCTCGCTTGTCTGGGGAGATTTCCAGGCGAATCCAGTAAAGCAAAGTCCCCCAAACAGGTGATTGATTTATTCTTTTAAACACTTTTAATTTCATTGTTTTTCTCATTTCTCTGATATGTTTTTCTAAGCTTTTTCTTCTTCTTTGCTTGTGTTTGCAAATACGTAACATATTCCACAGCGTAAGTCACTTGTCCTGAGGATTCCTTTATGATAATGGTTCACTTAATTCAAACGAGTCAAACCTTTTAAATTTATATACCATATACTTACTTCACTCTCACATGTGAAAATGGTAATAGTAGAGCAAAATATAACAGATGTGACGATGGTCTTGGATACCTGCGTCCCAGCAAGCTCCGTGCAGCAGGAGCAGTTTCCAGATGTAGACTTTGTACTGAAGCACTGAGGAGAGGGGGTACTATATTTTTCCTTTTAATTGCTCTTTTACAGGGCCAGACCTTTAAATTCAGAAAACAGCACACCTCGGCTGACATCAATTAATCAATTTTGCTAGATGAGAATTCTGTTCAGAGTTTTTGCTTCAAAATCTTATCTTTTATTTTATTATTTTTCCGTCCTTTCTAAGTATATGCTGATTAGTGTAACCATTTTTAGCATATGGAATTAGCTATTTATAGACGCTTCTCATATACCACCAGATTGATCCAATACATTCAGCAGGAAAACAAATGATTTGCAAGTTCCCACAGTAAGTGCATGTATATATTAAGGGGACATAGAATTTGTTAGATTGTGCTATATAAATCTATTTATCCACGGAAGCCTAAGGCAAAGTTTGCTAAAGCCAGTGGCATTCCCAACATCACTAGGAGCTAAATGAGGTTTCTAAAGAAGAAACGCTGCAATTATAAACATTTTTGCTAGATACTACAGATGTACAAGCATTTCCCTTCCACTTCTTGGACGAGATTTCCACCATAATTTTCTATCCCTGCCAGAATGTCCATTTGTCCAGTCTTAACTGCAAGAATGAAAAATGTTATGCTCATTTTTCCACTAAAAAAGCCGCATTCAAATTACTTGCCCCAAGTACACTGTATTTGCAAGGGTGGACTAGCGAACACACGATTCATTTTGTTGTAAAGAACTGAAATTCATTTTGAACATGATTCTATATTTAAAGAGTCAGGAGTCCATAAAACCTCTTATTTCATTTGGGCTTTTAAAGGTTGTGCTTTTTTCTTCAAAAATGCAGTTTTCTGAAAAACAAACTATTCTTTATTTTTGGAAGCTTCACTTTTGCTGGAAAGCAATATTAAGATTTAAATGCAAATTAAGCAATGGGGAGGAAATAAGCCTCTTTAGCCTGAAATTTTGTACACTTATCAACTTATATGAAGACATATATCAATTGTAAGTTAAAATTAACTATTTCCACGGAGTATAGTGGGAAAAAGGGTTTCATCTCTTCAATTAACCTTGTAAATTTGAAAACAGGATTACTTGAATTTAGAGGAAAATGAAAGTCAGCTTTAGAATGCAATTTACGCTGAAAAATTGGGTTCCTGATTCAGCGTGGCACAATCCTGCAAACACCTGTCCTAAATATGGTGTTTTGTGTTCTGAATCGTCTCTGAAGGAACCAGAGAGAACACCTCCATAATCTCATTCATCAAGAATACGCTTTTCTTCTAAATTGTATCAAAGGACCCAATCCTGTATTTTTGGGTACTGCGAGCTGCCGTGCAGTGAAGTGGGAGTTGGGGCTTCACAAGGAACAAAAGATCAAGTGAAATTATGATCCTGAAGTCAGAAACCACCCTGTAAAAACAAAAACCCTTTTAATTTGGTTCTTGCACTATCTCCAGTGTTCCAGTATTACATTACAGTTTTACATGTGATACTCTGCAAAAATCTCCAGAGAGCATCACCGAGGATGAAGGAACTTTGAGTTTGAACATAGGAGGGGAACCCGCGAATGCTGGGTCTGCTTTCAGATCTGACAGGGGAATTTATGGCTGGTAAAAGATGCCCTTCCAAGGTGCTTCAAGTTAGGTACCCAAAACAGGGAAGCAGGTTTTTTTTCCCTTGGGTCCTTTGGCTGTCTTTTCCTCAGGGCAGATTACTACAACATTATTGTGCAGCTACATGAGTGGCAAACAAATAAGAATGTCAATTCTAGCCAGCTACTGATTTTATATTCAGTATTGAATCCAAAAAGTGCCACGACACTTGCATTTTGAGTAGGCACTCCTGCCCAAGCAATGAACTCCCGTGTGCACTTGCCACCCGAGGCAGAAACCACTGCCGCAGGGGCCGGCAAGAACAGACTCCATAAAAATAAATTTTAATTTTTAGCAAAAGGTTGAAGCTAAATTCTGTCGGAAGCTTCAGTGACTTTAAGACGTAGCGGGGTCTGTTGTCTGTAGCACTACTTTCCCTGTCAAATATAGTTAGCCATTAGTAGCATCTGATCACTCGCTACTGATAAAGTTTCAAGGAGAGATAGTATTTTCTCTTTCACAATCTGTGCTTCCAGCTTTCCTCTAACCTGGTTGTGTGAATCACAAAGACAGTCCAATGCAGTTGTTAATTAACTTTGCTTTGGGCTCCCAGTTCCTGTTTTCTCTGTAAAATGGGGTGGGGGAAGGTAACTTCCTTTTGTAACGTTCAGTAGTGCATTAAAGATCGTTGGGCTCGGTAGGGGCTCTTATCAGCAGGCAAGATACTGGACCAAATTTGACTTTTACATAGGCTGAGGCAAACACATCCAGAAAAATCCCGTTGATTCATGTGCATCTACTTTCACCCGCCAGCAGAAAAGAGGGGCTGTAGTCGGTGGGTTCATGTACTTAGTGTATGGGTACTACCATAAAACACTTCAAGATTGCTTATGCCACCCATCTCCGGTCCTCTAACTGACCTGGCGAAGCTGCTGGGTGAATGCCGTGGGGTTCTCTAGCCGGCGGGCAGAGGGACTCTTCCAGCAGGCACTGCTGGGTGCGGGCTTTTGCCCTGCGTTCAGAGCTACCCGCTGCCAGACCCTCTTCCTCCACTGTGTAGGAAGCCCAGGGAAACTAACTGGTTAATTCAGGCAGAGAAATCAGATGTCTAAAGCTTGCTGGTATGAATACCCTCCATTGTGAACACAGTTCTGCCCCACCACATGGGAAAATCCCTTTGACATGAGTGGAAATTCCATGTATAAAGGGCTTGTGGCAGGACTTTAACTTGAGGCATGTCTGTATTGCAGAGTGTGGCTCCACGCACAGATACTCCATCTGGGACTGACCAAGAGCAGTGGGACCCTCTGAGCTGAGCACTTCTGCTCGGATGAGGTGCACAGGCTGAGCAGAGCACACTGCTAGAAGGCCCATCACAGAACACTCCTGTGTTCGTACCGAGCTGGAGGTATTTCTGTGCCCACAGCCTTCTGCCAGGCAAAGAAACACTTTACAATACTTAAGAACCTCATTAGAGAGTTACAGAAGAGTAAATACAGCAATGTACTTCAGCATCCCTTTCCTCAAGGGCATACTTACGGTTCATTCTCAGTACGGTTTTGTCCTCTTTCTAAAATTAAATTAACAAATCTACTCTTAGCCACTGTTTTCTCTTACTCATCTCAAGTTACACGCAAATTTCTTGGAAAAAGATGAAGAAAAACAGGTGAGTCATTTCAGAAGAAAAAATGGCTAGAGACACCAAGAATTATTCCTGAAGTCATACAAGAAACAGTGGGAATCCTGGATCAGATTAAGAAAAACAGCTATAACTGCATTTCCAAAGGCAGCTGGGCTGGGGAGCAAGAGTGGGTGAGCAATCCACCTGTCCACAGCACACCTCGCTGTGTGAATCCCACCGTACACGGACCTGCAGCCGCAGGCACCACTGTAAATGTGGCCCTTGGACTTTAAATAAAACACCAGTGGGCTACGTAATTGTATTTAGCATATAGGGGTACTGCAGGCACTTCTGGGCACTAAGGAGCAGACCTTTTCCATCCCCAGCTGTTTGGGACTGCAGGAGCCCACACTGCTCTGTCCTGACTTACACAAACGTTTCAGGTCATTCCTACTTTACAGGAGAAAACTTTGTTCTTTTTTAGTAAATAAAGAGGCTACACTTCAACTGCTCTCAGGAGAAAAAAGGGCTTAATAATGCACTTTCCCATCAACAGAGAGCCAGGACTTACTGCTGACTTTTCATATGAAATATAGCAAGATTTGTTTTTAGTGCTACTATCCTGAACAATTACAAGGGAAAATGCAAATATATATGCAAATAAGGTGCCAGCTGATATTGCTGTAGACAGCATCGAGCCTGTTGTCATACTGCCTACATGAGGACAGTTACTAGCTATGGCGAGTGGGCACAGGGCGGGCTGGCTTCTGGGTAGTAAAGATAACAGATGCATTGCAAGAGAATTTTGTGTGATTAAATTTCAGCATTTTATGTTTGTTCCTAACCCGTCATTTCAACGGTCTGTGATATTTGAGACGGATCCAAAAGGTAACCTCTCTCACCCAGCACTTCTGCTCTGCCTCTGCTTGACTGTTGTTTGTCAGCCAGAAGACAAAATACCCAAGCCATGGCCAACAAGAAGGAAACCCACCACACATCATGGCTACGGGGATTTTCCGCTGCATCTCTCCTATTATTGGTGTTGTTTCTGTAATTATTATTTGTGTAGCAGTTTCACAGAGGAGCCCATGTCATGGCTTGGGACTGTGCTCTTCTAGGCGTGTACAAACACTAAGACAGACCCTTTCTCCAAGGGGTGATCTCCAACCCGCAGTCCCCACTGCATCCTCTCAGGGAGGGTAAGGTGGGAGATGCACCGTGTTCTGTAGCCAGGACAGAGAGCTACAAGAGAGAGATTCTGGGTTCTGATGGATCTTTGTCACAGAACAGTTCTGGTCTGTAACACAACACTTGATTTAAGCATGCCTCTGTTTCTCCACCTACAATATGAAGACAGCAGGATTTCTTTGACACAACCTAGGGGTAGGTTATGAAGTGTAATTTTTATGGGGTATACTGTAATCTGCAATTTCATCTTCAAACTGCATTCCCATCTCTATATTCAGTGGCAGAGACTACCTGGCAGTAAGTTATTTTGCTTAGCCCCCTCCACAGCTATGTATTTTCCCCAGAGTTGAGATCCATGAAGCACCTACACCCAAGCAAGCACTCCCTGCTCTTCAGCTGGGTGGAGGGAGCTTTGAGATGAACTCTCTGTCTCCCCAGTAGAAGGGTTTTAATTCTCATCACTGCTGCATACAGATCTGATGTGCGGGGGGAACAAATGAGAAATTACCCATCAAATCACAGAGATTTACCTGCCGTTATTCTGTGTTTCTGTCCAGGCAGTGAATGGAAAATGCCACGTTCCTTTTTGGTGAAGAGCAAAAAGGCTCATACCTATCATCAACACCGCTTTGTGGAAGATGACCTGCCTATACTCACGTGGGATCCAATAACCTCTCCCTTCACTGGTGAGTCAATCCATCCACTGGGCTTGTAAGAATACACCAAGGCAAATCAATAATTGAGTAGGCAAGCTAAGGGACTAAGATGAGTGAGCTAAGAGCAACTAAGGGCTTCCACGCAGGGATGTCAGTCTAAGGACAAACTGATCCCCTACTGTGTGCCCTCTTTCTCTAGGCCAAATCTACACTCTCACTGAAACCAAATTTAGTTCCTCCTTTTGTTACTTGCTGGGGAGACTTGAGATATAAGATTGCTGTGTGGAGTTGGTCACTTTTGGGAGAGATGGCAAACTTCAGGCAACTGATAGTTGGGAAAAGAGCTTGCACTTGGTTGTCAGTCTTCTACAAACTCACAGCTCTGCCCCCTCGATCTGCATGTTCACTGTCCACGTGCTAAATTCGCTGTCCACATTCTCTCTGGACCTACGACTTCTCTACCTCAGTGTGTTACCATCTCCTCCCAGTGACTTGCAAGGAAGGTTACCGCTAGAGCGAGAAGGTACTAGTGATACCCTAACACCGACTGTGAAAGGAGTCCTACACACTCACAGGTGAAGGGCTGGCTGCTATGTTCTATATTAACACAAACCAGCACTGCTTCTCTCTCTGCCTGCTGTCCTCCCTCTGCTCCTGTTCTTGCTCTCCCACAGCCATTCGTGCAGCGGCAGGGCCAGGGCAATTATCTTCTTCCTTCAGGCACCATTCAAATTTTCTTTATTCAAATCTAGGATCAACTTACCCTTTGTTCTAGTCCTGGCTATCAAATTGGAGTCCAGCCTATGATAAGTTTGATAAAAAAGAAGGGAGGTGACATTTTCATTTCAATTCCTGCCATCTTCCTTTGGACTTTTGTTGTGGCTCTCTGGCGCACAAGAAGGTTTGGACGACAGATGAATACTGTCCTTCAGCAGCCCAGTCCCGTCTCCAGCAGAAAGGAGGCACATGTATTAAACCTCTGTCCATTTTAGATTCTTACTATAAACTCTACTTATAACAACTGCTGGTTGGTCTCTGAGGTCTGGGACAAGCATGGAGAAATGGGAGTGTGGGCAGGAGGAGACGAGGCTTTGTGGTCACCTTTCCAACTGCGTAAGCAGTTACCTCCCCTTTCTGCTTCCCTTCTTGGCTGTCCATAAATTCAGGTGAACAATACTGAACTCTCTTAGGAGAGGGTTGGGGAGGTTAATAAGTTAGTGATTGTTAGTTCCGCACACAGATTAAAATGGGTTTAAATAGGGAAATAATTATTCCAGACATGTAGCCTTCTAGGGTTAATTTTCTCTAACTATATATTGTATCAAGTGTCCCATCGTTTCTTCCTGTCCCCCTCTACCTTGTCTATCTCATCCTGCTTGGAATTTCCCTTTGTCAGCAATGGACAGACCTTGGTTGCTGTGCTGATTGCACCACTCTGCACTTATTCGGGGAATTGAGCATGGGCTCACGTATCCAAGCATAAGTTCATACATAAGTGCAAACCCATCTCAATAGACTCTTCTCTTAACAGCCAGAATAAACTAACTGTGACTCTACTGTGTCATTACAGCCATAGGAGACAAGAAACCGGAGGACATCAAGAAACAGGACCTAGAATGCGTGGTTCCAAAACAAGAAAAGGACCCATCTGAACTGAAAGAAGAAAGCGTCCCTGTCCAGTATCTGAGCAGGATGCTGCCAGGCCCTTCAGCTCAAGGTCTGCTATCCAAGTCCACAATTGCAAAAGACATCAGGGCTTGGCTGGCTTATGGAGCCCCTGTGACTGGGTTCAGATTTTCAGTAAATGGCAGCTCTTATTTTGACATCAGTGGTCAAACTTGTCCCAGGCAGAGCTCATCAAGAGCATTCTGTATTTCCCTTTACGATTCTGGTCTAGATCAGCATCTCCCAGAAGGATGATGCTATGACTGCCCATGAGTGGCCCTCTGGATCTCAAGGACTAATGCAATTCCGTGCTCTATGGGTCAAGGCGGGTGGCCACACGATACTTATTCAATACACCACATGAAGCTGGGCTAGTAGGGGGGTTCACATTCCCTTAGCATCTCCTCTCCCCTAAAATTTCCTCATACTGAAATCAAAGTCATAATAGGAACTTTGTATGGGGATCAAAGGAGGAGTTAACAACTGCAACTCCTAAGGTCAGGCAGGACATTTAATGGGGGATTGGTACCTGGGGAGCCTTTTTACTGGTGCCGAGCTGCAGGCAATGGCATGACACTCACTTCTTCCTCTTCTTTGCACGCCCAGAGATGGCCATCCCAGGTCTGCAGATCAAAGACTGCACTAACACAACAAGCACCCCTACCTTCTACAAAACTGGCTTTTCTTGGGATGCTTTCCATTTGCCATACAGCTACCGACAGATGTCTTCCACCATGCAGTCAGCCCTCTTGGAGCATCCAGTTAGCTTGTACGGAAGCCACCTCCTGCCAAGCACTGAGCCCCCTCTGGATTACAGCATGCATTACTCCTCGGACATGGAGACCTACCACTGTGTGAAGTGCAACAAGGTGTGTGTCAGACAAGAACCCCAGGGATGGGAAGGGCCTGGAGTGATTTTCATTACATATGTCAGTGTTTCACTGGGTTATGCCAAAGTGCAATGCATGCGGCTCAAAATGGGTGCCTACTTGTTCTCCTGACTGGGGGACAAGGGTGCTAGGAATGATGCAGTTCATGTGACCAGTGAAAGGGAAGAATCAAATAAAAAGAAGGAATTGAAAACAGAGATGGAGACACAGCCGCCTCACAGCAAAAAATCACTGGCATTTTGTTTTGCAGGTATTCTCCACTCCCCATGGGCTGGAGGTCCATGTCCGAAGGTCTCACAGTGGGACCCGGCCCTTTGCTTGCGAAGTATGTGGCAAAACCTTTGGACATGCTGTAAGCCTGGAGCAGCACACCAATATTCATTCCCAGGTGGGTAGCATGTTTCCAGAGAACCAGCTCTCCAGTGCTCGGACCTTAGCTGTTGCTTATTCCATTATAAGGGAAGTGTCAGTTTCTAGGTTACAAACATGCTGGTTTTCCTGTAGCACCCAGTGACAATGATAGGAGCTCAGAAGACCATAGATCTTGGTCTCAAATCTCAGACTGCCCTTGAGAATTCCTTGGGTAGGAGGGGAGGATCTTTGCTACTGGTTCTTCTGTGCCTTGCCTCCTCGTAAAGGACCCAGGAGTTTAGATCACAAGATGTAACCCATTTCCATAAGTAACCCTCCCCACATTCTCTTTGTACTGCACCTAGCATATCAGTCCATGAGCTGAGGAGATTTGCTTATCAAATCTATTCTCAACACTCTTCAAGCTCTGTCACATGTTTTGCAGCCGCAAACACCCCATGATTTTCTTTCCCTAACAGGAAAGAAGTTTTGAGTGCAAGATGTGTGGGAAGACATTCAAGCGTTCCTCCACCCTCTCCACTCATCTCCTGATCCATTCAGACACACGGCCCTATCCCTGCCAATACTGTGGCAAGCGCTTCCACCAGAAGTCGGATATGAAGAAACACACTTACATCCACACTGGTAAGAAACAAAATATTCCCGATATGAAAATGCAAATTAGAATCCATCATGTTGATACATATACACAATCCCCAGACACAGACATACTGGACCGGGGATAAGACAGCATGTCCTCTGTGTGACAAGGAGGTGGTTATTGACCAGCCTCCGGTGCATGTCATGGCTGTACCCAGCCCTGGATGCAGACAGGGCATGGGTCCCACAGCTGGAGAGGACTGCCTCTGGTTCTTCGCACCCTCAGAACACAGACGCATTAGCAGGACAGCTGGACTGGCAGCACGCTGATACCAGTCAGGTCTGAGTCTGCTAAAGGGCATTTCTACCACCCTTCTCTCGTCTGTTAAAGCGTTTCTTACCATTTTCTCTGCCCTGCAGGGGAGAAGCCCCACAAATGCCAGGTATGCGGCAAAGCCTTCAGCCAGAGCTCCAACCTCATCACCCACAGCCGCAAGCACACCGGCTTCAAGCCCTTCAGCTGTGAGCTCTGTGCCAAGGGCTTCCAGCGCAAGGTGGATCTACGGAGGCACCGAGAGACCCAACACAGTCTCAAGTGAGGGATGCCTCCAGGTCTTTGCGGGACCCCCACTGCCAGTGCATGCTCCAGGGAAGACGACTCTCCCCAGCATCTCCATCCAGCGTGGGGCTGCCCATCTCATAAAGCTCATATAGCATCCTACGTTCTCCCCGGGACTGGCAAAGTCATGTCATTCGCTTTAGTGTTCTGGCACCCCTGGGCCTTGCACGTCCCAGTAGGTGACAAAGAAACCTGTGGGAGCTCTTACTTTTCACTTACAACAAGTACCAGCCCAGATCTGACATCACCTGCTCAAGTGCAAATCCAGAGGAATTCCTCCAAGGTCACTGTTGCTCTGGATTTGCACCATGTGCAGACTCCGGTTTATCAGACTGACCAGCAGTGAGGTGGGAACTCCTGGGCTAGTGGCAGCAGCAATCTGTGCCAAGCTAGTGCCGTAACCACATTCTCCTTTGATGGTTAGGAAGATAAGACTAGGGCATGCAAATAAATTGCATTCAGTGAGCTGTGTTCAACCTGGACAGGGCTTCTGCAGAGACTTGTCCAGGTCATAAATTCTGGCAACAGACACCTAAAGTAATTTTCTTTCAGCGGAGCATTTACTGTAATCAAATGACAAGTTAACTGTGCTGTATTTTTAGCTTGGAGTGGGAGGAAAATACTGAAAAAACAGCTCCTATCCCTAGCTGATAACAGGGGTCTCTAAATGCATTCCTCATACGCACCATGCTGCAGAGATCCCCGGGTTAGTGGCAACCAAGCAAGCCCCAGGAAGAGTCACGCCACAGCACTAGGCATAAGCTAATAAACCCCATGCCTCCATACCAAGCAAGAGAGACTGGCTGCTCTTGGAATCCAGGTTGGTATGTCCCACAATATTTCACTGCATGCTGGACATACTGACTTAGAACTGTCCTGGGCAATCCCATGTCACTGCATGGTCAGGAATGGCCCTCGGATATCAATGTCAAGGGCCAGAGTTCTGCTTTCCAGCCACTCTCTTAAAGGAGGAAGTGACCAAGCCTGTACACATTGGCATAGTATGCAAGTACCTTACAAATATTATACAAACAGAGCAGTGGTATTTCCTCCTTCTTCCAGGTCTAGGGGTTGAAGCAAAGCACTGGAACAAGTAAAGAGCCAGTTCCCCTCCAAGCTCTGCTAGGTTCTCACTGTATAACCTCTGGCAAATCACTGCACTGGGCTTTTATTTCTCCATCCCTCCCGGTGATGTGGAATCATTCACTCAGGTTTGTGGAGTCCCTGGAGTTCTTGAGAGGAAGGACAAAGTATTATTATAGCATTAAAAAGATAAGGGCTTTCAGTTAAGTGGGGCATTGTAGCAGCACACAGCCCACTCCATAACTACATCCCTGAACATGTGGCCTTGGACAATGACACCAGTGGGCAGTAGCCTGGAGAACGGGCTGTGGCACTATCCAAACGCTTATGAAGGAAGGCTGCCATCGTGGACAAAGAGGAAATGGTCCAAGTGGAGAATTCATTTATTGCCAGGAGAGAAGAGCTCTGTCCTGCCCTCAGTTACACTGCTGTAAATCCAAAGTTATTCTCCTAAGACCTAAAATGTACTTGCCCCTCTTTTATGCTGTGCCTCAGTTGTTAGTCATTAATATGCATTCTGGAAGCTCAAAACAGAGTCTGTATTCCTGGCTTTACTTGTACACTGTAAATATGTATTTATACTTATTCTAATGTATTTTTTTATTGCACTATACCAGACAGTGACAACATGTACAGGCCTGCTGGGATTTATCCAATAAGTCTGTTCCCTCTCAGTAACTGGGCTAACACAGTGTATTTCATGTTAAAAACATCCATTTCAAGAAAGGCTCATACTTGGCTCTGGAGATGCAGGCACTGGGGATGGAGGGGAAAAGGGAGAAAGAACAGCGTAACCCCATAAAGTTAGTTCCTACGCTGGGGTTCCAACACATACAAGTGGAAAACAAAATGGGAATTCGCATGCAGAATGGGGCTCCCATCAGGAACAGGGGTGCCAAACTCAGAAGTGAGAGAAGAAAAATTTGGGGAGCGGGGGCCTGTTGGCTACAGAACAGCCATGAACAATGCTCAAAGCCTGGGATCGGGGGACATTCATCTTCAGGGACACGCTGGTGCAGAGCCCCACACAGGAGCAAGAGGGCTGTGCAGGTACAACCACATCAGATGACACGGTGTTACCAAAGCCCCTGTTAAAACTCTGCTGTCCGTTCCGGGGTCATGCCAGAACCCGGTCAGGGCAGGGACTCCAGGGGAGGTGTGTAACCTGTGACAGAACTGGGCTCAGGGAACTGGTCCCCAGGTCCTGACCGTGACACCAGGTTCACACACACAAGTGAACACTCTCACACACGTACAAGCCTTACTCAAAGTAAAGTCATTTCAGCTTATTAAAACTGCCGCCGAAAATGCAAACTGTGATTGTTACTCCCCTTGTCCTTCACAAATCTGTGAACAGAAATATTTAAAGAGCATGTCAGTGTCTGAACTGCTCAGGAGCAAATACCCTCCAGCCCCAAAACACATGGGAATACTAGCACAGACTTCCCTGTCTGTGTCCTGGGGATGGCAGGTGTGTCTGACTCACCTGCGGCTCCCCAGTTTTGGCCATTCTGGAGGGAAGTGCTGGCACACACTGATCGGCACCACGGCAAGACTGCCTGTAAAACCACTCATAAAAACAAATCAGACAGCTGGTTCTTCTGAGCCTGCTGAACAAGGGCGGCTGTATCCATTAGATTTCCATTCCTATCTTTGATTTCCATGGTACAGAGGAGGTATAACCCTCAACGGGTGGCTGGGGCCTTCTGTCCTAAGGCTGTGCTCTTCCAGCCTGCTCCTCACCACTAACAAAGCACAGATCACCCCAGGCTTGTCTTTTGTTTCCCCAGGACTCTAGGCCAGGCAGCTGTTTTCACCATTATTGGGGTAACTGAGCCCAGAGACTACTGAAGGGCAGTTACACCGGAGGAGACAGTGTCAGCTTTACCATTGTATTTGCGAGGACTCTGGTGGGCACATCCCTGGGAGGTACAAGGACTGCTTTAGATGGATGGGCAGCGAGTAGACAAACACCCTGGGGTGGCCTTAAGCAGTGCGCTGCTGAAGAGCCGCGCTCAGGAAAACACGTCTGTGGCCAAAGCAGCACAGGGGGGCCAGGCTGACCCACTCCCACAGGCGCTGGGAGCCTATCTCCAGAAACACGCTGTGGACGGAGGCCAGCTGGCAAAGGCACCAGCGAGACAGCATGGCCAGAGTCAGGAGGTGACCTGAGAAGAGAGGAAGAGGAGAGGGAATTTACTTGCAGAGTTTTCCACTAAGGCACTACAGTTTGTTCCCCTAGAGTAACAAGGTGCCACCTTCAGACCACGGGGTAACGCTGCCTGAGCGCTGTCCTTCCTTTAGGACCGTGGATGTCAGCAGCCCAAAGGAAAATCGAGGCAGAGCCCCACAGCCCCTTGTTCCCTGCAATACCCGATGAGGGAGAGCTGTCTCTTGAGGAAGCGGATGGAAGGACCCATCTTGGCTCTGCTCCGGAGCAGAGAGCAGCATGTTGCACGGTTCCCTGGGCTCTCATCTGCTCCCCCTGAAGCTCTGGAAATGCAAGGGAAGGAGCAGGGAAGGAAGCAGATCTGGCATTATCCAAACCTCACCATACCAGGCTGGGGGAGAGCCTTCCACTCCCAACACGGCACCAGCCATGGGCAGCCCTGCTGCATGGAGCGGGCAAAGGGCTGCCCTCCTCCTTGGAGCCACTGAATCCGCACAACAGATACCCAAAGATGCTCAGCACCTGTCAGGATCAGGTCGTGGCTGGCACCAACTCCAAACACACCTGGCCTCGCTCTCCAAACATGCAAATCCTCCCCAGTTCTGACCACTCTGAAAACAACCCCTTTCCCACCATCGCCCCTTGCATCAAAAAAAACCATTCTGGTCGGTCAATCAAGGAAACAGATAACAAAAAGCAAAATCTCAACTAATCTTTGTGGCTGAAGAAAGAGCTGATTGTTTTTGCCTCTCACGGAGCCCGCCCCATATCCTGCACTTCCCAGTCCTCTTCACAGCTTCTTCCCTTTATTGCTAGGGAAAGAAAATCCTGGTCTTTGGGCTGTTTTGTTTAGCAAATGAGGGACATGCAAAGCAATAACCCTGGGGATCTATCAGAATGAGAGAGGTGCCTCTGTGTCTTCTAGACAGCCTTCAGGCACCAAGAGTAGCAGCCCAGAAATACTATGATCAAGGGTGGATTTAAGTTTGGACACAGGATGCATCTTTCTCTTCCTAATGAAGACAGAGGCACAGGACACCTGCAGGAAGCAGAGGTGTGTTCCCAGCTAGCATAGCATTACACGGGAGCTTATCCTCAGGTTGTATTAACCTCCACAGAGCGGAATCCTAGAGAAGGCAAACCCCTGAAGTTTTCACATTGCGTTGGCAATGGTTAGGGAAGGGCTAAAAGGAACTGAGTGTAAGGACAGGAAAGAACTAGGCTCCAGCTGGGTATCGGCTGTATTGGGAAAATTTATTTTTTTTGCTGAGTCCAGTTGCTTCTCGCCCTAGACTTCAAGAGAAAACATTTTCAGTGAAAAAAAGATAAGAGCAGAGTCCCTTGTCCTTGCAACAGGTCGTTCCCCCAGGGCCACACAGTCGCAGGTGATGGGGTCCCACCAGCAGGTTAGTTCTAACCCATCAGCACAGCACACAAGGGGAAACCTGAAGGCTTTAGAGAATCTCCTAGAAAGAGCTGCATACACACGTTTCCTTGCGAACATTCCTGCCTGCCACTAAGGGCCTAACCTGGGAACAGATAGGGAGCTTAACCTGTGAAGCTGCTACAGAATAAAAAAAGGATACCATAAACAATTTTTTAATCACTTATTCTGCTCACAAAGCAGAGATGTTTGTCCACTTTTGCCCTGGAATAGCACGTGCACACAGAGGAGACAACCCAGAACAGCCACACTAAAATTATTCAAGGACAGTTAAATCAGTCAGTTGCCTCTGTGCTGGATGAGCCCTAAGAAAATGCAGATCCCTGCAGAGCTCCTGACCCACCATCTTTCAACTAACGGTCACCATGGACACACGCTGATCTTAAGGCTGCAACCCCAAACTGAGACTTCAGATCTGCCATACGTTTCCTGCATGACCTCGGGCAAGACACGAGCGCTGTATTTCTGAAGTTGTTCAGCGCACTATGAAGCTCACAGAAAGCTTCACCCCATCTGCGAGAGGAGGATAATTCCCTCTCTCCCCTTCATTTCACTTGTTTATTTCAACGGTAAGATAGTCAGGAACGGGACTGCCCCTCCTTATCTTCTACATACAGCACCACGCACAATGGAGTCTTGATCTCAGCTGGAACGCCTAAGTGCTACTGCGATACTAATAACGAGTGATAGAAACTTAATTCAGCAAAGCAACCTAATTCTGGAACTGGCTTAGAAAGAAATCCTCCAAGCGTGCACAGAAAGACCCCTACATTAAAACCACTAAACTGCCAAATGAGGTGAGAAACAGGGCAAGCAGAAACACAGAGAGGATACACCAGACATGAGCAGTGTTTCCACCAGTGAATAATATTCCAGGGAGAGAGACAGAGCTGGATATGGCTGCTATGAACATCCCACTTGACACCCTCATTTTAAAGGTGTGGCTTCAAGACAAGCACTTTTCAATCTGGTCCTGGGGCTGATTTTGACCTGTTGGCCCAAGGGTGATCTGCGTTCACCGTACCAGACAGCAAGGCGGGCAGAGAGCAAAGAGTCCCCAGGAATGGGGAAATCTGAGGCTGGGGAGGAGTTGAGCATGTACTGGGCTCAGCTTTAGTCTGATAAGTTTATCAAGCACTGCCGGCTGCTAACTGTCAGCCGGCGAAGCGAGCCTGTTAGGGAGGAGGAACAGCTCCCAGGGCAAGATAGGACAGCCCATGCCTTATCGGAGCGCCTGAGCCAAAGAGGGAACTGGAGAGTGAACACTTTCCAACCACTTCATCTGAACAACAGACAGATTGGCAGGAAAGGCCTGTCAGCCCTTTGCTCTGCCACCCAGGCATCAACAGGGAGCCCCCATCCATGCAAACAACCCTGGTAAGTGCAGCATGAGAGTTGCAAATGTGAACACAGGGGCCTGAGGGAATGCACGGGGCAGGTTTTCTTAGGAACATTGCCCAGCAGGGAGTCAGATTTACAGCAAGCAATTCAGATGCTTAAGGAGCAAGCTGCTCCTGTTCAGTGCCCAGAGCAGCAGCTATCCCCCATGCTGTCTTCCCTAGGTTTGGGAGGAGAATCTAGCATTTCAAAATAACACTAGCCACTAAGTTTTGGCATACAGATAATTGTTTTGTTTTCCCTTTACTGTTCCTGAAAGATAGTTAAAAAAAACTTTAAAAGAACAGAAGAGGAAAAAAATTACCATTGCATCTGAGCTGCAAAAGTATGGGCCAGCAAATACCCCTTCACACCTACTACTGGGGCAGCAATAACCAAATCAATACAGCTGAAGATCATAGCAGAGAGCCTCTCCCATGTTTGTATGAGCTCCCTGGACAAGTACAGCCTGTGCAAGCTCCCTGTCTGCGTACCTCAGCCATGACAAGGAGGGCGATACAAGATTCCCACAAGAAACCCTCTGCTTGGTTTCCCTGCTGAGGATGTGCCATGCAGGACAGAACCAGTGTAATATCAGCAACTTCAACACATTGCGTTTCTTCAGTCTGTCAAACCGTGCTGTTGTCAGGTCACTGCTCATCCAGACCATACGGACAGCTGTCATCCTGCATCCCGCCCACCTTTGGGGCTTTAGTTGTGTTGAAGCTGCCTATATCAGGGGATTTTACTGAGAGCTGACCCCAGTGCAAGCCCTGACCCTGTGCTAGGAGGACATGTTCACACTTGGCTGCCTGGGTGCAAGGGCTGTCCCAAGCTCTCCAAGGGATATGAGGCAGGAAACCTTCTGCGGCAGCTCACATATCTCCAATGTGAGCTAGTCACTCAAAGGCTTCCTTTCTGGTAAGTAACATATCTAGGGAGTTATTCAGCTCTTCCTAAAGCACATATCTAAAATAAAACAGAAGTCATGCCTTCAATGCACCTACTTCTCTCACTGAAGAGAAAGGGAGCCTAGTATCTGTAGACATCTAGAGTTACATGAGATGAGTCACACCCCTGTGGTTTCTGCACCACTCTCAGGCCAAGTTTCTCACAGCTGTTTCGGCTCCAACCCATAATCTCCTCCTCTCCAGGCCATGAGCAACCCCTAAGCCGTTTAATTCCTCTGTGCTTCAAGGGTTCATAAGCAAGTTCCAAGTACAACAGCCACATTCAGCACTGGCAACATAACTCTGAGGTTCAAGGCTTCCTCATGAAGAATGAGGAGTTAAAAAACCCTACCCCATTGATTCTGCCTTCCTCTCGAATAATTTTAAGGCAATGGGACTTTATCTTACATCCCAGGCCCTTCTATATTAGAAGCTTTGGTGGGATTTTTGGCAGTGGTCAAGTCCGCTGGTTTCTTCTCTTTATAAAATAGAAGTTATCTCTTGTCTCAGCTGGGGAAGGGGAAGTCAGAGATGATGGAGCATTCCTGTTCTTGAAAGGGCCCCATCCTGAGAGTGTGGACATGGTGAACCAGCGTGTCAGTCAGACATCCCTGCCCCAGCTCCTTATTTAGATCCCAGCTCTAGTAGCCTGACTGTAAATCAGTCAGGCTCAGTGGACACCCAGGTGCGACACAGCCTGGAAAAGAAGTCCAGGAACTGCAGGTGCATTTTCTGACATCATAGCATCATGGAGAACACTAAATATGAGACTCCAAGAAGAAGGATTGTGTTCCTGGCTTTGCCGTTGCCAGCTGACATGAGCCAGTCATTCTCCCTCTCTGTCTCAGGTTTCCCATCTGCAAAGTGGGAATAACATGGGCATGTTCTGAGATCTAGAGTAATAGAAAAGTAGAATTGCTTCACATGCACAGTCATCTTACGCTGGAACAGCAGATACCATTGTGAAAAATACCACAGAAAATGCACAAAGCATCAAAGCAAAGTCTTTGTACTGCGATCTGCCAACCTGATACGCATTTTTCCACTTTAAGATATTAGTCCAAATTTGAGTAGGACAACTAGAAATGGAACTTAGGTCACCTGGACTTCCAGTCTTGTTTCTTAACCAACTTTCTATCTTACCTCCTTGAAGTATAACTTAGTAGAACATCACAAGTTAAAACTCTGTTCTTAGGAAAAGTATCATGTACTATTGGTGAGATTTTATTTCTGAATTCTGGAAGATACTTCCAAAAATATGCACAAAACTCATTTTCTAGGGCTTTACGTAAAGGGCAGAACTGACAGAGCAAGAGGAGGACTTTGGTTTCAGAGTGAATGCACGTGGGACAGCTTAGGTTTGCTGTCCTAACTGGAATTTAAGGAAACTATTACCTAGAAAGTCAGAGAGCCATATCTGTGTGCCTGCTGCAGTGTCACAACAGTGGTGTTGGAAGACTCAGAAATACCAGTGATACTTTGAAATCTTTAGGTGGAATGGGCTATTTAAATGCAAAGTGTTCCACAAAGATGGAAACACCTTATCCCTGTTTAACTGCGAGGAAACCAAAAGCCAGGGGGAGAGGAACTAACTCAAGGTCATACAGGGAGTGAGTGAGAGACCTAAGATGCAAACCAAGGCATTTTAGCTCCCAGCTCTTATTTCACTCATTAGCAATTTGATCACCGGGCAAAATTCAGACCCGTTGTGATGAAAAGAGCTACATGGTTTGTACCAGTGGAATTTGGTGTATCGTCTCCAAATAAATAGGCACATGAATGCCTTGGAGCCCTGGCACGTCTTTGCTCACGCTACACCTTCCCACTGCATATCTGGAAGCAGCCACTACATGCCATCACCTATTTCAAGCCAAATCCCTATTTTCTTAATTATGTGTTCCCACTGAAGTGGGCACAATGTTGGCAGGATGTAGCCCCTAGCCTGCAAGTCCTCTCACAGCATCATTATGAATTTTGCAGGAGATACAACACAGACCTTGCGGTTGTCAGGATCAATAATTTATATTTTTGGTGCACCACCTCCTCGGCCCCACTTCCTCAATCCCAAAGTCCCCAGCAATCTTAGCTCGGAAGGGAATGTGACTCAGGCCTTCAACTGAAGGGCTGTCATCTGCAAGCCCTGAAGACTGGATGTGGCCGTGGTTTTATCACTGGCCACCAGCTGCCTCTAGAGCTTCTGCCTCCTCCCCAATGATTCAGCAAATCTTCTTCGAGGAGAAAAACAAGCGCACAAGTGAACAAATCACAATGTCAGATTACCAAAATGAGCGGGGAAAACCTGCAGCTCAAAGGAGGGAGATAAAAGCTGGTGAAGTCGCACGATCCAAGGACTGAAAGGCCTGGCAAAGACTTGTTTTTGAAGGAGGGGCAGTAATAATGTGAAAAATAAGGCTGTAATTTGGAGTCTTTACCCCACGAAACATTGCTAACCATAAAAGAGAACACAACATGGAAGGAAATGAAGCATATTCTGCCCTCCGGTATCTGGGTATCGCACAGGGCTGATAGGGATTTTTTTTACGGGTGTAGCTGAGCGCTGAGTAGTCCATTCTGGTTTACACTGGAAAAAAGTTCCCTCAAGCAAACTACTTCCAGAAGGAGTTTCTGCTCTTCATAACCAAGATTTTCAATAGTTTGAACTATTTTGAACATTCTGTGTCATTTGGTATCTAAGACATAGCATAAGGCAGTTAGAAATAATGTTTTAACTGCTACAGTTTTGGCCACTGTGTAATCTTTATATATTATAGCCCTTTTTCATAAAAGTTTTGTTTCCTGCTGTAACTACTCCTGAGGTGGAACACAGCATCAGCTTAGCAGCTCATAATACACGGCCTATAGAATAGAAAGTAAAGGAGAAGCTTTGGCCAGACCTTAGCTAGGAGATGTAGCATTTCCCCTAATGGCATTGAGCCCAGACACTCCAGTCAGAGCCCAGCCTTGCAAGAATGCCATGAAATCCTAATGAAAATAAGAGTGCTTGCAATTCATGGAGAGCTTATGTCATGTTTGTGGAGTCTGTCAGCCCAGGGGTCTCTGATATCTGTGAGACAGAGATACAGCCTTCCACTAGATCAAATGCAACACAAAAAATAAATGCAAAAAGAAGAGGAGCTCAGGAACTGCGTATTGTGGATGGATAAACTGAAGCTGACTTTGGTCTTGTATTGCTTTTATACTCTTCCCGATTTACCTCACTAACCAGCACAGAGATCAATGTTTTGACACTAAAGTACAGCTAGAGCAGGACTGACTTACCCTGCTATAGGTTTGTACATTCTCCGTGAATATTTATGCATTCACCCCACCAACAACTTCCAGCTCACAAAACCTCCTTGCCCCCGCTCCAAGGGAACAGGGTCTTAGCATAGGTACTTACAGTGCCTACTGCTCTTCCCTAGGAAACACAAAGGCAGCAACCACAGCACAAGCCAGAAGACCTCCTCTCAAACCCACACAGAGAGTTAACACCATCTAAACCACGTGTGAATGATTCTAGGGCTGTCTCCTTTTAAAGCCTTTCCCTCTGTAGTGCTGCCACCTGCTCTCACAGGTTTGGGGGTTTCTCTCCTCTAACAATAATCAGGTGTGCTCTTAGACCTGGAGTGGCAGAGCCAAGGGAATTACGGTTTCTAAGATGAAAACGTGGTACTACTGCACCCTACAGGCTGAAAACAGCGAATATATAATTTTTTTTTTTTTTAATCACAATTTCTAAGCTAGTCTTATTGCTTTGGGGAGGGAGGCTGGCTCCCGGGTATTTGGGGCTGGGGGTTCCACTTCTGCCCCATTCCGGATCTCTCACAGAATGAACACAACCAATGCCCACCCTGTGGGATGAGCAGGAGGAACAGCAGCGGCTGTAACCCCAACACAGGAACATGCACATCCCCCAGACACACCAGAACCCCTGACTGAGGGACTGGCGGTGGGGGGCTGTCCCGCACACCCCGGTGGCTGTGGCAGGGCACCCACAGAAAGGGGGAGCTCAGGGACTAGGGAGAAGTGGTTGGTGGGGTGGAGATGGGATGGAGATTTTCACCTGTTTAAGCTGCTGCCCTGTTCTGTTTTATCCCTCTTGATTTGGCACAACAGAGGCGGGCACACTTGGGAAACTGCCTGGACAGCAGAAACCTCAGCAGAAGTCCACTTGAGGACTTGCCAGGTGAGGGGACCTGGTGATCTGGTGAAGATGACTGCTTCCCCCAGCACGCTGTGTGCAGCATGGAATACAGTGAGCCCGGCTCTCTGCCTGCTTCCAGTGGCTGGAACATGCAGGACTCAATGCCATATGTTGCTGTGACCACATTCACCGGACCTGTTCCCTCCTGGCCCACGGTTGGTTTTGCCAGGAGAACAATCTGTGAGATCTCCCACAAGAAACATCTTTCATTTTCTCACTGTAGTCCTTCATCGGCTCTTTAAAAGAAAAAAAAAAGAATCTAAACTGCATTTTCATCTTGCCTTGTAGGGTCCATCTTGCCTGGACCCTCCTGAGCTGCAGTAACTACAGAGTAATTACAGTAGAGGAAATGCAGAGGGTGAAGCCTTTTGTGCTGCAGAGGCATTTCATACAAACCAGTAGCCAATTGCCTGAGGGTTTTCTGTCGGATAGTACAGGGGACCTCTGTCGTTGTGCAACTGGATGTCGCTTTGCTGGTTTTTTTTTTCAAATTTAAATTTTCTTTCCTCAATGGTGTCACAAGAGTCTTTTACGGTACCAGTATGTGATTCCAAAATCCCTAGGGAGGTGTGGCCAGAGATAAACCAACCCATTGCTCACGTGGCTGAGTCCCTTCTCTTCCAAAATCTGGGGTATAAACTTCCATTTTCGCATGTTCCCGTGAAGGCTCCGAGTCCATGTGTGGCACAGGCAGAAAGCAAACCCGATCCTTTCCCTCTTTCTTAGGGAGGGATACAACAATCCCCAGGTGTCTGGTGAGAACCTGATTGGCCTCAGCAGGGCTCGTCGCCCGCACAACGCTATCTTTGTGAACTTTGATGATGAAGAAATCCCAACTAAACCCCTGGATGCTGCTGTACAGACCTGGAAGAAAGTGTGCACCAATCCTGTGGATAAAAAGGTGGAGGAAGAGCTGAGAAAGGTACGTGCCATAGTCCTGGCTTGAGCACTGTACTGTGACATGCAGACTTTGCTGAAAATTGTTGTCATTGTAACTACTGCTGGCTTCTCTGAAGGTTTTGTGTTTGTGTTTCCTGTTTAACCTTGTTAACAAGTGAGATATGGGCCTGTGTAATTAGGCCAGGAACCTGAATCCAGGCCTTTGGGTTCCACTCCAGTTGGATATCAGCTGTCCTTTGCCCATAGCAAAACACACATTTGCTTTTTCCGCTCTCTAATCTATCAAATAAGAAGGGCTCAACTGGCATATTCTGCCAGGGATACAGGAATTTTTGGTGTCCTGAACAGCTGCAGCTCCCCTTGAAATGATGGATGGGATAAAAATTTGTCAAGGCATGACAATGTCACGTCAGCAAAGTGAGTGAGTGGAACGTATCTGAAATGCCACTGAGGGCTGTGACATTTTCTTCCTTAGATTTGTCTGTGTTCTGAAAATGAATTTTGTGATGTGCCTTCTGCAGCGCTCTCCAGGCCTTTTGGAGAGTAGGCTGGCTGCTGGGTGGACATTGTCTGTTTTTCTGAGGATAACGATGGGCAAATCCAAAGTCTGACTGATACAACAAGTCTCAGTAGACACTACTCAGTAGACACTACTGAGACTGCTGTATTCAGTTCCACAGTTGTTTCTATATTATTTTAGCTCTTTGAAATCCATCCTGTCTGGTCTCGGAATGCAGTAAAAGCCAATATCAGTGTCCACCCAGACAAGCTGAAACTTCTGTTGCCGTATTTGGCCTATTACATGGTGAGTCAGTACATCTGCCCGTGTGCCTGTCTGGGGCTGCTCGGAGGCAGAGCGAGGGAGCGTCACCTGGGTGTTCCTGGCTCTCTTCATCTTGTGCAGGATGCTTGGTCTCAGACTTTGGGACAGAGGATTCCCCTGCTCTGATTTTGCAGAGGGTAGGGCAAGGGAAAGAACTTTCTGAGGTCATCTCATAAATCCGTGACAGAGCTGGCATCCAGTCATTAAGATCAGATCACATCTCCCTCTTTCCAGCTTAAAGCGTTTTGTTGATGTGACAGCTCTCCTCTCCCCACCTTGCTCAAGTCAGCATATGCCAAAGACCACCCTGCCTTTCACACAGCAGTCCAGCACCTCTGTTTCTGAGCTAGGTGTATTGTGCAGGGTGCTTGCCCTCAGTTCATGATTGGTTTTCTTTTTTCACCTCTAGGATACACTCCTAATGTAGTGTAGATTGTCCTCACTAGCTAGTGCACTTCTCAATTCCCTTTTGACTCTCTCAGTAGCTAGCAAGGACAGAAGGAAGCAGGCAATGGGCCAGAGCTTCAGGTCCACGGAGGTTGGCCACTCATTAGTCTGCCATTGCTGGCTGGATTGTTACCACCCCCTCACAGAGATTAAGGATCTGCTGGCATTTTCTAAGTCTTGTGTACTCCCCAGTGTGTTACAAGTGCAAGGTTTCTTATTAGTGGCCGATAATATGCTCTAATGCATGGTCCAGTCTGATTTCAGCCTCCTGCTCTTGTGTGAGGCTTCTCAAGGCTTCAGCACTTTTTAACGTTTGCTGGAGTTTTGTTAGACTGAGATATTGGGTTTGGCCTCCAGCCCACAAAGGCAACATCTGCAGGGCTCTCACACAGTGACGCCAGTCTACCTCAGCCATGGTTTGGCCTCAGCCTACTGAAGGACAAGCGTGTAGAGACTCCACTGGTTTACCTTAGACCCAATTCTGGGTCATGGCATTGACACACAGCTGCACTCGTAGCTATATATACATAAGTCTCCACCTGGGGACTGGCTCCTGAGGTGTGCAGTCACCATGGCTCGCTGGGAGATCCTGTGCTTTGCCTTGTGCTGCTACCTCGGGGTGGCACGGGCTGCAACCGTAAGTACAAAAGCACTTCTTATGGCTTTTCAAGACATTTTGCCTGTTCGTCTCTGAATAAGAAAACTCCTGCTATGTCTGGTCTGGAGCCCATGAAAGAGGGTCTGTGGACTGTGACAGCTAAGGCAGGGCGTTTTCCTGCCCTAAACATGGCAAAGTCTCTCACCAACATTTTTTCCAAAAGTTCCTGCACAGTTCTGTGTCAGGTCTGGCCTGGTTTACACCTTAAGACTGAAGGTCTTCTGCCATTTATCTTTGGGAGTGCAGGAGAATTGCTGCTGCCTGTCTGCTCAAAAGGGCAGCTTGCTGGACATCTGCATGGGCACATCTCCAGTGGCAGCTACATGTGGGCTTTCCACAAGGGTCCAAAGGGACTGCTGGGGAAGGCGGGCTGTGAGTGGGTCCATCTGGGGAACTGGGCAGGGCAAAGCGTGTGTGCTGGCAACATGGGAAGCTAGAGGCATGAAGGACTGTGCAATGGATTTTTCTCTTCCCAATGGTACCACATGTAGCTGGGTGTGGTGTACACCGAGGGCGGTTTTGTGGAAGGCGAGAGTAAAAAACTGGGACTCTTTGGGAATTACATCGACATCTTCAGAGGGATCCCCTTTGCTGCCCCTCCAAAGACTCTGGAAGACCCCCAACCTCATCCTGGCTGGGATGGTAAGATCCAACTTTTGAATGCCTTTGGTTTGGGGTTTTATTTTTACTTCTCTTTCTTTAGTCCGTTCTTGACAAGCCAGAGATGTTGTTGCCTGCTTTCATCTACTAAGCAGAGCCAAGAAAAAGTTCTCAGTCTCGTGGTGGGTATGAGAGTCTGTGTCTTAAGTGTTCCCAAGCAATGCGAGCAACCACCGCAAGTAACAAAACCAAAGCATGGCACCTGCATCTCCCCTCCCCATGCCTTGGCTGTCCAGAGCTAGTTCACATGGGAAAGGGTCCCTCTTTGTCCGGTCCAGGCCGGCCACAGTGGCTGGGAAAGCTTTGCTGCCTCTGCACTGGACTCACAGAGGAGAGAATGTATGGACAGACAGCTTGCAACCCAAGGATGGAGTTGATACCTCTAACTAGGACCTGCTGTCTTCCCTCTCTCAGGGACGTTAGAGGCAAAAAAATTCAAAAATCGCTGCATGCAGATGACGCTTACACAAACTGATGTCCGCGGGACTGAGGACTGTCTCTATCTGAACATCTGGATCCCTCAAGGAAGGAGACAGGGTATGTGCTTGACAGAGATCTGGGGAGGAGATTTCCAGTTGCCTTTTGTAGACACATTGCTCTGGAGCATCTCTCAGCAGCTACGTTGCCATAGTGGGCAACTGCAGGAGCACTGATTTTCAGAGGGAAAGGTAGGAGCCATGTCAACCAATGTCCCTCAGCTGCAGCCTGTTGGGAGTTTCAGCCTCTTCTACAGAGCATGGACTTTCTTGGCCATGGGCTATTGCAAAGCATGTTGTTCATGCCCAGGTGGAGCGATGCTCAGCGAGTGGGTATGGGGATGGATGGGCAGCACCTTCTAGCTATGTTGTGGCTCACACTGCTTTTTTTCCTCATCTCCCAGTCTCTACCAACTTGCCAGTGATGGTCTGGATCTACGGCGGCGGCTTCCTTGTAGGAGGGAGCCAGGGAGCCAACTTCCTCAATAACTACCTCTATGATGGCGAGGAGATCGCTGTGCGGGGCAATGTGATCGTGGTGACTGTCAACTATCGCCTGGGGCCCCTGGGCTTCCTGAGCACTGGAGACGAAAACTTGCCAGGTACTGTAGCTTCTCCCTCTTCAGGGGAGCCTGTCATGGGTCCCCAGTTTATCAGCTTTCCTGTGCCCTTGCTCAATGGTGGGTGTTCTCTATTACTCAGGGAACTATGGGCTGAAGGACCAGCACATGGCTATTGCTTGGGTGAAGAGGAATATCAAGGCCTTTGGTGGTGACCCAGAAAATATCACCATCTTCGGGGAATCAGCCGGTGCCGTCAGTGTCTCCCTGCAGGTGTGTTGTTCTTGTCGGACCCTACCAGAGCCACTTCCCTTCTCTGTAAATAGGAAAGATGGTCCCCTTGGCACTCTGCCTCTTTCCTCCACACATGCTGCCCAATTAACATCCTCTCCTGCCTGGGGACAGCAAACCTCTTCGCTTCGTAGCTGCTCTTCCTTCTTCAGTTCAATCAGTCTCACCACTGCAGGCATGTGTCCTCACTTTTGGGACCTCTGGTGAAATATCATTTACTTGCCATGTCCCCCTACTCTGCTCCTCTTCTCACCATATCACCTTTTAACTTTAACTGCTGAGACTGCTAAATAGCACAAGAGCTGGTGGCTTCCCTGGGCCTTGTGCAGAAGCTGTGAGGCGATCGGCCAGGTCGGGCAAGCCGTGGGGTCTTCAGGAGTTTGTACCTGAAACCCTCTTATTTCTATTTTGCTCCACAGACGTTGACCCCCAAGAACAAGGGTCTGTTCAAGAGAGCCATCAGCCAGAGCGGTGTCGGTCTCTGCAGCTGGGCCATCCAGAAGGACCCACTCGCCTGGGCTGAAAAGGTAACATGCAAGTCTTGCTTGAGGGAATGGAAAACAAAAAAAGGGATTACCTAGAGAAGAGCATAACTAGCAAGGGATTCGGCAGGAGTCATGCTGCCAAACACAGAGCTTTGGAAACACGCTGCTTTGAGATAAAACCAGCCTCTGCCTCTGTGAAAGCTGGTAACGAAGCCTGGCTTCAGAGGGTAATGCTGGGAGGTTTCTCTCTCTCCTCCTGCAGCTTGGACAAAAAGTGGGCTGCCCCCTTGACAACACCACCGTCTTGGCTGACTGCCTGCGCACCTCCGACCCCAAAGCTCTGACGCTGGCCTACCACCTGCAGCTAACCAACCTGCCCGGTAAGTCCCTTGGCCTGCACTGTGGTCCCCTACCCACCCAGGGCTCACCATGTCTTTGATGGGACACTGGGGCAATTGTCAGGAGTTAGAAGCCGTGCTTGTGCCCTTCAGAAATGGGACAATAATGACAGATCTTGCAGTTACCCTTCCGCAGACAGGTGCACATTGTGCTGAGTGAACGTTGTTCATCATGCAATGGCAGCGGTGGCAGAGGAATTAGCCAAGGGCCATACGCCTCAGCTCCAAACAGCTCTTTGGGCTTTCTGTTCTGTGAAAGCAGCAAGAGCAATTAGAGAAAACAGCTTACAAACAAAAAGAATTGACCACAACCCTGCTATTTTCATTTGAGTCGCTGGGTGGAGTGTAGGACTTTCACAGCAGGTAAGGAATGCTTCTGCTTTTGCAGCCTGTGAGAACTTCTTTCCTAAGAAGACTCTCCTCTGCTTAGTCTTCTCATGCTCCTAGTAAATAGCCCCAGGATTTAGCCTTGCTTAGGACAGAAAGTGGCCAAGCAACTGCTGTGCAGCTGCACTGGCCCGAGCTGGTTGTCCTGGCAATGAGTGCAGCCAGAGGGGATGGGGAGAAGTTCTGCACTGCCCTACCTTTGGCTTGACATTTTGGGAGCAGGCTGGGGAAAGGAGGATAGCAATTGTTGATGTTACCTGCCGGTACTTGGCTGGCAGATCTCTCGTTCCTCTCCCCCACTTACAGGCATGAGGTTTACTGAATATGGTCCTGTGGTCATGCTGAAGTCACCACCCAGGCTCTCATTCACCTCAGCCTATTCCTTCCACAGTTCCTCAAGCCATAGGGTATGCCCGGCCACACATCTGTTTTTTCCCAGCTCCTAACAGACTCTGGTTTTGTCTCCTGCTGCAGTTCCACTGGTTCACACGCTCGCCCTCACTCCTGTCATCGATGGAGACTTCCTCCCAGACATGCCAGAGAACCTCTTTGCCAACGCTGCTGACATTGACTACATTGCTGGGGTCAATAACATGGATGGGCACATCTTTGCTGGCATTGATTTACCTGCTATCAACCGCCCATTTGTGAAAGTCACTGCGTAAGTGAAGGATGCTCTTAAAACTCTTAACAGGAGGAACCTCATCTCTAATATAGCCCCCAAACTCCAAGGACTTAGTCCTGAGTGGACAGGGTACTACCTTCAAAACAGGATGTCACTCTAAGCCAGGGTGCCCAGGGCGTATGTTGCAAAGTTCAGAGCCTTCAAGGGAAATGACCAGCCAGTGGGTAAGCCTCCCCATATACCTTTAAGGTGCTCCTGAACTCAGCACCAGCAATAGGCTTGGCAGCCCTGATGCCCTCTGCTCAGAGCAGGTACATGCCAAACATGCTGGACACCCATCCCATAAGACTCCTTTCTGCGGACAAAAGGAGCTTGTGGCCAATTCAGCCCTAAGCTGTTCTGCTGAGAAAGCTGGGAAGCACATGCCCTCCACCTAAGACCTGGGATGAAATCACTGGCTTTTACTCTACCAAACCATTGCCAACCACAGGGTTAGATGTGAACGTCAACAGCAGCTGGGATCCATTTCCATGCAGCCAGCCCCACTTGAAGCTACAGATCTGTAATTCATTGATACTACTTGTCTTTTCAGGGATGAGGTCTATAATTTGATCAAAGGACTTACTGTGGACAGAGGCGAGCGTGGAGCCAACGCGACATACAATGTCTATACGCAGCCGTGGGGTGACAACCCGAGCCAGGAGCTCATAAAGAAGACAGTGGTGGACCTGATTACTGACTACATCTTCCTGGTTCCCACACAGTGGGCACTGAACCTGCACATGCAGAATGCTCGGTGAGGAGCTCAGCCCTGGCAGGAGCCCAGAGCCCACCTTGGGGCTGAAATGCTGCATTCCCAGCACAAGGGGCTGAGGAGCAGGTTAAGAGGGCTGAATGTGAAGGAGGCAAGCTTTTTTGGTACTGAGTACACACACTTGGCTCACACAAACACTATTTCTCTAACGCTGCAAACAGAGTCGTGCTAGGAATTTGTTTTAAATTTCCATTAAAACAAGTGTTTGCTTCCTAAAAACTTCAGACTTCATCCTAGCAACGTTTGATGCCATGAGACATGGCAGTTGGATGATATGAGGCTTAGGGTGAAAATCAGAAATGGAAGTTAAAAATTATCAGATAGAAGGATGTTGTCATGGTTTGGGCTGGACTGGCCACTGAAATGAACGACAGATGCTCTCTCCCATCTCTCTCTCTCAAGGATGGTCCTGAGACCACCTCTTAGATGTATGTGAGCATCTTCCAAGGCTGAATCTCTGGCTCTGCTGGTATTTCTAGCATAGTTATGAATCTGTACCCCTTTCTCTGCTCTCTTCTCGCAGCTGCTTAGCAAGTCTATATTTTCTTTCCCCAGGAATGCCAAGACATACAGCTACCTGTTCTCCCAGCCATCCCGAATGCCCATCTACCCAAGCTGGGTAGGGGCAGACCATGCTGATGACCTGCAGTATGTGTTTGGGAAACCCTTCGCCACCCCCCTGGGCTACCTGCCCAAGCACAGGACTGTCTCAGGTGCCATGATTGCTTACTGGACCAACTTTGCCACGACAGGGTGAGTGATTCCAGTTCTGTATTTCAGGCTTGCTGCAGCACTTCAGCCTGCTGCTTTTGCCTATTAACTTCTCAGGAGCAATTCCTGAAAGCGGGGTGTCCTCTGTCTGTACTTCTGCTGTGAGTCTGGCTCTTTGTCTCCCAGTGGTGGAGTTTGCTCTGGGTCCTCCTCATCCAGGGAACACCTGCGGACAGCAGAAGCATTTTCAGAACTTGTGAACTCTGCTTAAACTTAATTATGATGTTTGTTTCTGAATCCTGACATTCAGGCGTGAGTTAAGCCCCTGTCTGCAGCTAGGGATGATGTTAATGGGGACCAAAGGAGGAGACTGCAGGTCAGCAAGATGCTCCGAGCAGGCAGAATTGCTATTGCTTGACTCTCTCTGACAATGTCAGACTCTCTCTTTGCACTCACTTAAAGCCTCACTTGCGCAGATGGGGGCCCTGCCAAACCTTGCTGCATCCACAAGCTGCTCTGATAAAACTGAACTTCTATTTCTCATTTTTCCCCAGTGATCCCAACAAAGGGAATTCACAGGTGCCCGTTAACTGGCCGCCCTACACCAATGAGGCCAGTTACTATCTGGAAATCAACAACAAGTTGAGCCAGAGCTCTGTGAAGCAGAATCTGAAAACACGGTACGTGACCTTCTGGAACACAGTCTATCAGAATCTGCCACAGGTTGCCAACATCTCCCTGACTGATGAACTGCTGTGGAACTAAATAAAAACACCTTTTAAAGACCGGCCCAATTCATTAAAGGTTTGCTTGTAACTGAGTGATTCTGGCTTCTCCGTGTCTTTGCCATGACAGGATTTTCTCCCTAACATTAAGGTTGGGCAGCAAGCGACATCCAGTCCCTGGACAAAGTGTGTTCCCATGGCCCATAGCACAGCCATGTCCCGGGGAAGCTGCTGACACAGGGGGTCACGGCTCGGCCAGCCCTTTGGCTCAGGGTCCGTTTTTCCTCGTTGCTTGCGTGACCCCCGGCAGGACAGGCCCAATCCTGACCTGTCCTCTGGACATCCCTGTGTTACCATCAACATAGAATCATGGAATGGTTTGGGTTGGGAGGGACCTTAAAGATCATTAGTTCCAACCCCCCTGCCCTGGGCAGGGACACCTCCCACCAGCCCAGGTTGCTCCAAGCCCCGTCCAACCTGGCCTTGAACCCCTCCAGGGATGGGGCAGCCACAGCTTCTCTGGGCAACCTGGGCCAGGGGCTCACCACCCTCACAGCAAAGAATTTCTTCCTAATATCTCATCTAAATCTCCCCTCTTCCAGTTTAAAACTATTTCCCCTCATCCTACAGCTCCCCTCCCTGATCCAGAGTCCCTCCCCAGCTTTCCTGGAGCCCCTTTAGGGACTGGAAGGGGCTCCAAGGTCTCCCCGGAGCCTTCTCTTCTCCAGGCTGAACCCCCCCAGCTCTCTCAGCCTGTCCCCATAGAAGTGCTCCAGCCCTCGGAGCATCTTCGTGGCCTCCTCTGGACCCGCTCCAACAGCTCCATGTCTCTCCTGTGCTGAGGCCCCAGCGCTGGAGGCAGCACTGCGGGGGGGTCTCACAGAGCGGGGCAGAGGGACAGAATCCCCCCCCCCGGCCCTGCTGCCCACGCTGCTGGGGGTGCAGCCCAGGCTGCGGGGGGGTTCTGGGCTGCCAGCGCACGGTGCCGGCTCACGTTGGGCTTCTCATCCACCAACACCCCCAAGACCTTCTCCTCAGGGCTGCTCTCCAGCCATTCTCCGCCCAGCCTGGATTTGTGCTTGGGGTTACAACATCCACTCTAATAACAAACAGCTCTAAGATAATTACAGTTGTAATATATGCACGCAAACCAACTGGTGAACCGTTGCCATACAGTTTCACCTCAAAGACAGGAAAATAAACCCAAGGGGGGGAAGGTTATTCCGCATTGGTTCATGGGCAGAAGTCCCTGCTTGGCAGAGGCCAGGCTGGGCCGGGGAGCTCCAATTCCGAGCCCGTGCTGGAAAAGGAGCACGATGGCCCGCTGGCCTCCACCTCCGCCTCCGCCTCCGCCTTCTCCTCCATCTCCACGTCCGCTCCGACCGACGACCGACCGACCGACCGACCCCAGGCCAGGCCCGGCCCGTCTCCGCCGCTGTAGGAACCTTTCTGCGGCGGAACCTTTGTGCCGCGGCTG
>VYZM01017881.1:13368-26633 GCA_013398915.1 Dromas ardeola | reverse complement strand
ATGTGCTGGGAGATGAGGAGTGGCCAGCATGGGGAGGAAGCACGGAGGTAGACGGACACATGCCAACGTCTACACTGAGGCCAGATAACCCATTGGTCTATGCCTGGAGTAGACAAAAGAAAAATGTCATGTCTTCAGTGCCAGGAGAGGAGCCAGGTGGGTTCTTTTTCTCCAGCCCTATGGAGAAAGTGGTACCAATTCCTCTCCCATCTTTCTCACCCTTGAGAGAGGTGGTGGAACCAAAATTTAGCACCAGCCTCCCAGAGAGGCCAAATGTCCATTCCTCCTGGGCCAAGGAAGTTCTCTCTGACCTGATCCTGTCCGATCTGGGCTAAGGAGGTTCTCCCTGACCCTGAGAAGCCTTGGAAGACGGGCATCCAACCAAGGAGCTGGTGGTCCCGTGGGGGTGGGATTCAGTGCCAACATTAAGAGAAATCCCAGGAGGGGATTCGAACCTCCCCGTGAACACAGCAGCTATGCTCAGGGGTTCCTATCATGCTCAGGTGCAACAAAGGGTCCACATCAAAAGGGACCATGCAAAAAAGGACATGGAGTCAGTGTTGAGGTGGCAGAGTCCATCATGGTCATACGAACCGGTGGGACGTGAGTTAGCAACCCCCCAAAAGCCATGTGGGAGAGGACCTGGGGAGAGCAGAAGAGCTTGTTCCACCCAAGAAGGGAGGAGAAGCCACAGGCTCAAGAAGGCAAGATGCCTACATCTGGTACAGTTGACAGCAACGGGAGTCTTGAGGCTGACCATCAGCAGACTTGTAGGAGCTGGGTAAACATGCAGCAAATAAAATACTGATCTGTTAGGTATATTGTATTTGAATAAACAAAGAATAATGAAATATACTCTTCTGCCCTAGGACTCTGTGCCGTAGCCCAAAACAACATGTACGTTGATGGGCAAGAAGTGATGCAGGAGCTACGACACAATGGAAAGGGGCACCCAGGCTGGGCTAAGGATGAAGAAAATAGGGAGAGACCAAAAGACCTTCCTCCAAAGAGCCTTTAAAAGCACCCAGAAACTTTGAGGAGGATGACAGCGAAATGGGGAGCAGAGCCAGAAGAGCACAGCCCTCCCTGGGGACAAGCCAGTGGGTGTCGGGGAGGAAAATGGGCCCCCAGGGTAAGAAGATGATGACGGGGGCACATCTGATGGCACCAGCACCGTCAGGAGGTGGCTGTTTGGAGGAGGCTGTACAAAGAGGATCAGAGTGAGTCAAAACCAGGCAAACTGAGGTGCAAGTGGTGTCAGGATGGACATCCTAAAAACTCCTGACTCTCTCCAGGCACCTGGAGCAGAAACCCACCCCACCCATAACCACCTGCATCTCTGATCATCCTGCTCCACGGCCTGAATCCCAGTGAAGATGGTCAATGCTCCAGCAAGGCTTCAGAGGCTCATTTTTCTCCCATTGCTGTCAAGGGGGAGGGATGATGAGGGCTTAGGCTAAAGAGAGAGGTGAACCGGATCTTCCTCCTGCATCCAGCTTTTTGTCCATCACAGTGATCCACCTCAGATAATCCCCTCCCTAAACTGATCAAGTTTTAATCGTTTCCATAGTTTTCAGCATTGTGATTTGGAATAGCTAATGACCTTTAAAGGTCCCTCCCAACCCAACACATTCTATGATTCTATGTTTAACTTCCCTGTTCTTCTCCCTCCCTGGCTCTTTCTCTCCATCCCCAAGGTGTTTGAAGATCCAGCTCTCTGGCTATGGACACCTCCCTAAGGATTATTTGATGACCATCGCTCCAGGAGCCCTTTGCTGCATTTCCCCCAGTCTCAGTTCAGATGTCTTTCCCAGCCATGGGACTGGAGACCCATGGGACCACGGGCTGGTGGCCCTCATAAACCTTCGCCATCTCCAGTAGATTACAACGCGTCCTGATTATCACACAGATAGAAATACTTGCACTGACCCGACATGTCAGACGGAAACTGTCCTTGGACCTTCCTCTTTCTTTGGTAGCTGTGAGCCAAAACAACGCCAGGTCATGTAGCTGTTCCCCCAGCGAGACACACGCAGAGCCAGCCGCGGCTCCACAGCAGGAATGTTGTGTGTCCATGAGCGCAGGGGTCTGCAGGGCTGTCTGGTTAGAGCAGCCGTGCACGGGACCTGGCGGGGCGCCTGCCTCGTGGCTGCACTCAATGAGGCTCTGTCAATACAATTTCCTGCCCCCACATCACTTTGGACAACACTATAATGGGGTCAGCCAAATTAACGAGGCCAGGGTCAGTCTGAGTGTGAAGGGGAAGGGAGGAAGAAGGAGCCGGGCTCGCAGTCGGGAGCCCTGTCCTGGGGAGAGTGGGACACGCTGTCCTCCCCCAGCACAGTGTACGGGGTCGTTTGATGGGCTGTAATGAGTTTCTTGCTTAGCCACACTGCTGTGTCCTGCCCAAAGCCTGGTACCCAGCAGACGCAAGGACCAGGACCATCACCTTCCTCAGGTCAAGCCAGCAGGGTTGTCAGCCCCATACAGGGGGAGAGGCAGGGGAGGTGTCCCCCTGTCTATAAGCTATGGGACGCGAGCACCGGGAGTCCAGGCTTAGCCTTCCCTTTCTGCAGAAGAGCCGCTTTTGCAGATGCTGGCCCCACTTCTCTTCCCTCCATCCTGGGAGGAACTCAGGCACCCTCTGGCTGGATCTGGGGCTTGCAGTGATGAGACTCAGGCTGCTCTTAGCCTTGCTGGGGTGCCAAATACCTTCATTTCACCCCGCAGAGCCATTTGAGGTGCTGCCAGGTTTTCCCACCTGGTTCCCAAGGGCCCTCTGTCTTGTGGGTCCCATGTCACCTCTGCCCATCCCACGTGCCGTGGGCCTCTGATAGCCCACGAGTCTCAAATGGCAGAAGACACCCACACCTGGGTGAGGGGTTAGAGCTCAGAGCCTCACACCTGGGCATCCTGCACCAAACACCGGAGAGCAGGTGATGGAGTCCAGGTCCTTGCCTACGTGGTGGCATCCTCTCCTGAAACACCATCCCCCAGGCACAGCCAGGACATACAAGGGGAAAGCACAAAACAAAGGTCTGGTGCCTTTAAGGAACCTTCCAAGGAGATATTTCATGGCTGAGATCTGGACAAACCTTCTGCACATGATCCCAACTCTCCTGTTTGAAAAGCCAGATACAATCCCATCCCTAAGTCCCAGCCCAAGAAAGACCTGTGCTATGCGTTACACCTCCTGAACATCAGAGGATGCCTGGGTGTCCTTCAGAGCAGACAGGACAGACGCTGCTCCGTTGCTGACCTGCACATGGGGGAACAAGTGCCCATCACCGTAAAGCGACACACAACAGATCAAAGCACCTACAGAAACGGCATCTTGGAGGTGCCTCCAAGGTGAATCTTCCTGCCACCAACCCGCTGCTGTGCTCTGGGTGCTTTTCCTGGCTCATGCATCACCGACGCTGTGCAGGGACAGTTCTGTTGTTTGATGTCCTTCCTCCAGTCCGTACCCTTGTGCTGGTTTCTCAGAAGTCATAAATTTGGGCAAGGTACTAGCCATTCATTCATAGGAAGCTGGCACTGGTAAGCATCGGGCATCATAACTAGCTGGGGCTTCTGCGAGGAACTAAGGGATGCTGTGTGAACCCCAAAACAGTATGAAAAGCACATTATTCTGTCTGTTCCTCCAGCGTGCAGACTATCTGTGTGTGAGAAGCTGTGGGAGCAAGGTGGAGGAGTCATGTCTGAAGCAGAACAATTGCGTACCAGGCAGTCAGCGTGTGTCCAGTATGAACTCCATAACTGTAGGGGAGTGTTGGGGTGCAGAGTCTTGCAAAACCACCTGTACACAGGCAACCATATCAGCAATGCCATAGAAGGCCAAGATTGCCTCAATAATGACATGAGACATAACAAATTTGAGTGTGGATGCAGCAGAATTGGGACCAATAGGGAAAAAAAAAAGTGATTAGGGGAAGATTGGGCTGAGAAAAAGAGGTGCTAAGGCAGAAATAGAAAAAAAAAAAGAGGAATAAGTTAAGAAACACAGGAGGATGGGATCTTTTGGCGGTCGGAGGATGGATGCCTACAGGTGGTGGTGACACTGACCTGGGGACCCAACCACACAGGATGCCCTTGGACAACTTGCTGGACTCCTCATCAGGGCTATGTCCAAAATACTTAGGGCAAGAGGGTAAAAAGGAGACACTTGCACCCTGGTATGAAGAGCTATGAGGAGGGAAGGATGGTAAAACTAATTCAGCATGTGATTCATGAGATTTAAGAGTGATACCTTTATCGTTGTGTTTAATAATGTGCAAAATCAGACCGTAGATTAATAATGAGAATGTGATCATTAGTTAATTAGCTTGCTGCTTATTCAAGTGGTTTATTAGTCTCTTTGTAGGGTATTGCTTAACCAGGGGGCATCACGGCCTTTTGAACGCCTGCAGACCAAAGAGGGAAGGTCGGACCCTGAGGGAATGGTGTTATATCTGAGATACACGTGCCACGAGGCAAGAAAGCTCTCCTCCCACCATTGTTAGTGCCCAGATGTTCACGGCAAGCGATGGTACAACAGCAGCGTAGACCAGCCCATTGCAACGCCCGAACACCATCCGATATGTCTTGGGAACACCCCTCAAGGCAGACTACCAAGGCAAACCTAGCAGGGGGAAAGACAATGTTGTTTTGCAGCCTTGGGGATATTAGTTTGTAGGATGCTTGGAAGGCAACTCCTCTGCTTGATTTGCCCATGAAAAATGAGCTTTCCAGGCAAAATGTACATTCAGAACAGTGTAAAAGCTACAGAAACCACCAAGGAGCCAGCAGAGCACCAAGCAGGAAACAAGTCGTTGGGAGGAACAGTGCTTTGTCTCTAACGTATCTACTTTTCCCCTTCGCTGAACCCTCTTTGAACTCATCTGCGTGCATGAAACAGGAAAAAGGTAATCTAATTAAATATTCATCACCAAACACAATGAGGGCCGAGGCCAAGTCCCAGCCTCCATCTCTTGATCCTGGGAGGAGGCAAAGCCAGGAAGAAAGGAGGGTCTCTCGCTGCAGCTACAAATGGAAAATGAAAAGACAGCAACAACAAATTTTCTTTATCCAGAGTAAGGCAGTAAAAAAAAGACTTAAAACCATCAAGTCTGATCATTCCTGCAGACCGCTTTTAGGGTGGATAGAAAATCCATCCAAAGTTCTTTGCCAGAGAAAAGACAGAAAGGTGAAAATGGAATAGAAAATGGAAGATCTTCTGCATTTTTTATTTTGAAATCTTTTCATTTGGAGTATTATTATGGCAGCTAGCTAATGTCCACGTGTCTAACACAATCCCTGCCAGAGAAGGCGAGGGCCACTGCAGACCTTCCTCCTCATTTGCCCATGACACCGTCCCTGGGCGATGCACGCTGGCTCTCCTGGCTTTCCTCAGGGCCATCTCACCACCGTGGAGCCACCCTCGCACATCCCTGGGGTGGTGCACCTGCAGACACGGTGTTGTGAATGGAGTAACTCTCCTGAGATTGGAGAGATGCTCATCGTACGGCACAAGAACTGGTCCATCACATCCCATGTGGAAAACTCATACAGGATTGCGGGTTCTTTGCTTCCCTCTAAAATACCGTTGGGTTGGCAGCCAGAGCACTCAATGTCTTCATTCAACGCAAGGTCTACCCTCAGCGTGTGGCTGACCCATCACCCAGTCAATTCCATTAAGTCTCAAGCCTTGGGGATGCTCAAGCCCGACAAGGACTGCTGCTCCCCAGTGAACTAGCAAGCCACACGCTTGTCTTAGCAAAGCCCTTCTCAGAAATCACCTCCATTTTTTTTAGGAGATCTTTCACCACCCAAACACTTGTTGAAGGTCTTGACACCTCTGCTGTTGGTTAAATTCTCGCAAAAGCAAACAGGCAGAAACAGGCATGGTGGTTCGGTCCCTCTGGGATCTCCAGCATCAGTTTTTGCTCACAGCAAACTATTTCCAGCCCTCTCTTCTCAACGTTCATTGTGAGGTGAAATGAAGAACATCCCAGGCTCCTTCACGGGGAGAGGTGGGGCCGGAAAGTGCGTGGTCGAATCATCATGACCACCTTCCTCAGGGAGTAGTAGTCTGTGTCCTTCCATGAGTACCACACAATACCGTCCGGCCCCAGGACCTTGCGGTTTTTAATGGAGTATCGGCCACCCTGTGGTGCAGAGAAAGAAGGATGGTCAGGCATGGGAAACGCACGGAAGCCTCATCCAGATGGGATTATCAGAAAACCAATTGCTCTGAAACACCGGAGCAAAGAGCTTAATGAGGATGGGGTGAAAAGAGCACGTAAAGCCCAACATTTTTCAAATGGTCCCGATGGATCTGGCATCCATCCATCTTAGGCTGCGTGAGCCACCCGTATCACAAGTTTCCACCATGAAGTCCCAAACCCCAGTGTGCAGAGGTGTCTCAACACTCACGTCTGGCCCATGGCACTGGAAAGATTGGACTGCCTTGGTGCTCAACACTCATTTTGTTCCCTCCCTGGAGAGCAGAAGCTGGTCAAGCCAGGAAGGACTGCTATGATGTGAGGACCAACAGTCTCCTCCCAATCCTGGACCTCACGTGCTAACATCTGCATCCTCATCCCTCCACCTTTCCTTGAAGTACATCCCATTGAGGTTGGAGGAAAAGCACCTTACACCCTCATCCCTCCACCTCACCTTGTAGTACACCCCGTTGAGGTTGGAGAAGAAGCACTGGTGGTACCACCAGCCTCCGTGGGAAATCTCGGCGCAGATGTTCCCCGAGTCGGGTGTGCTGAAGCTCCTCTTGTTGTGGTACCAGGCAAAGGAATCCTCCACCGTCCCGCTGAACCCATCCACATGCAGGCGGTAATAGTTTGCCTCGTCCTCAATGCTGCAAGCAACAAAGGTGGGACTGTTTAATGGGGAGTGTTTGGGTCTCCTTTCCAACCCGACTACTGCATTCCTGGTGCGGACACCTAGCAATCATCGAGCTGCTCTGGCCAGCCTCCCTGCTATGATTCATCACCTCTAGAAGCCGAAGATGATGTATTTTTCCCTTCTGTGGGACACAGATGATTTTGTCATGACTCAGGGCTTGTTATAGGGTGGAACTGGGCAGACCAGACCGTGACTCTAAAACCACAATAAAGGACGTACTGCGGCAGCTTTGGCAAGACAATCCCTCTAATTACACAGCACTGCCTCCTCTCCATGTAACAAGCATCTCGCTCTTCACTTCAACTGAGCTAATTAGTAATCTGCCCCCGGGCTAGCAAAGGGTGAAGGTCACTGCCATGCACATGACGTCTGATGAGAAAAGTTGGGGTGACCATTCAGAGCATACATTTGCTGGTGGAGGATGTTCCACAGCACATTCAGGCAATGGGATTTATTATTTTTTCCCCAGCAGTTTCAGCATTTTTGAGGTCTACTCAAAGCCCTCGAGCTTCACGTGTCCATAAGGTGTCATGCTCCCTTGGACATCCTCCCATGGTGGATTACTGCATGGTCACCACAAGCATTTCCAGTAGAGACAGAGAAGGAGTTCATCTGTGACAGTCTGGACAGACCTGGTCATCCCTGATCAAGAAAGGATGTGGTATGGATAAATAAAACACCAGGAAGGGCTACAGACACTAAAGGACATTACATCAGGCCCAGCAAGTAAAAGCCCTGAGTAGAGAGGATAAAAATCAAAACACGACTCTAAACCACGGAGATGCTGGAGGACCTGCCCAGGAAGGCCATGCAATTAAAACCCCTGTTTTTGACATAGAGCTCAATCATTTTTGGAGAAAAAATACCCCTAAGCAGCTGGGGACTGTCCGTTGGGTCCTACAGCTCCCTTAGCCTGGGGCTGTGGATGTTGGCCATGGCCGAATGACGCTGCACATTTGCTAGCTCTCACCCAGGCTTCAACCTGGAGCAAAAATTGGTGGTCAAATCCAGGTGGGGAAGAAAGGATAGACAACCTGGGCACAGTCTGAGGAGCCATCTAGATGGAGTCACCCTGACCACAGTGGGGTTCCCATGCCTGAAGGTCTTCTGGCACTGAACCAGCTGCGTCTATGAGAACCAGGGAAGGCCATCCCACTTTCTACCTGAAGACCTGGTAGAAGGCATGCTTGTGCTTGTTGTTCCAGTCCTCCAGGTCAATGCGCAGAGAGTAGTCCCCTTGGCTCGTCATCTTGTGGATGTTCTCATTGCCCAGCCAGAATTCGCCATTGAGGTCCCCAAAGCCCTCCTTGTACTCATTCCAAGTTCGGTTGAAGTCAACTGAGCCATCCTGACGCCTCTGGATGACTGTCCAGCCCCCACCTGCCAGGAGAGAGATAACATAAAATGGGAGTCTCCAGGGAGCGTCCAAGGGTCCCAGACAGAGCCCTTACTGGTGTCACATCTGAGGATCCATCTGCAGCTCAGCAAGGTGTCTCCTGGTCATGTGCCCTTCCACCAACTGGCAAAATACAGCGTTGGTTGCTGCATGGGGATAAAACGTGATGCCCATCGTAGCTCAAGGAAGAGGTCTCCCACCTCTCCCATGCTGGTTCATGGTGGTGTTCCCCTGTTGGCTGTCAAAGGGTCATTCCACACCTTAAGGTGGTTTTAAATGAGAGATGGTATTTTTCAGGAGGCTAATGTTTTGGGACTGGAACGAACTAGAGATCCTGGAGTTCGGAGGTTATTATGTACTGTTCCTGCAGCACCACAGAGGCACACGAGCTCTCCCAGTATTGTCTCACTGTCTCCATCTGCTCTCCCATCTGTCCAAATCCCTCTCTCCTCTCTCATTTCATTCCAATACTGTAAGCTTGGGGTGGGGAGGGTACACGGGACTTGGGCCATCTTTTTATTTGCTGTTTGTACAGCCTGTTACTCTACACTGTCCAAGATTGTGTTGAGGGTCATGCAAATAATAGTAATGACATAACAGAGACCACATTGTCTGAACAGCCTGTTTCTTAATGAGCACGTGTATCCCAAAGCTGCAATCACCTGTAGATCCTCCAATAGACAAAATACCTACATGTGGGGAGCTGAAACCCTTCCTCCAGCATGGGATATGTGGATGTGACACATCCATCCGGGCTGGTGTGGATCCATGGGGCAAGGAATTGACAACCCACCGCTGCATTTCCCTGACAATTGCCATCATTCTTCCAAAACTTAAGTGTTGCAAACTAATTTTGTTAGTAAGCTTGTGCCTCGAGATGACAGTAGTGTGGTCTGTACGGTTATTTGGACAGCAAGGGTGTGGGAGGTCACCTGCTCCCACATTTACACTCCAAAATACCTGTGGGAGAGGATCTACCTCCCACCTCCTCAATTCAGCACAGCTACAATGAGTGGTTGCCCCCTCAACTTCCCAGAGATGCTCCAGACACCCCTCAGTGACCAGCTGCTACTCCAGAAGGGCTTCTGTTTCCCTAAGCCCTGTGTCATATCCACTAGTGCATTGCAAATATCTTGGATGCATGAGGACACCTCCAAGAGCACTAAACGCCTGTATTTAGGCAACTGAATCCCAGCCATAACGTCTGGTTTGAATTGTTCATCCAAACCCCTTCTACAGCCAGCAGAGAGGACGAGTCCTCTATCCCTGGAGAAGAGTCCTTCTGGAGATGCTGCTCTCACTGATGGTAAAGTAGCCTTAGAATAACTCAGACATAAGATACAACTCTCAGGTTAGACAAATCCCACCCAAAGTTCTGCTGGAAGATGATGTAGGTGCCTCCTGCAGTACCTTCCGTGTCCATCTCACACAGCACTTCAATGGGCATCCCACCGACCGAGGGCATGATGCTGTAGACCCCAGACCGCCGGAGCCCGTTGTAGTAGACGGAAGCACAATCGATGGGGCAGTTCCTGGCATGCTTCACCTCTGAGCGAGAGAGCAGAGAGACACGGTGGTTAGTGCACAGCGTGGAGGAAAGGGCACGCGAGCAAAACCAGCACGGTTCACATGCAATAATAATGCACAGTTGGACAAATAATCCTAGATTCAGAGCTGCTTCTGAAGCTGAAAACCTCTGTAGCACACCAGCTTCATGCCTGAGTGCGGTGGCTTATTAGTGTTAAGGTTCGTTAGCACAGATCTGCACTTAAGGGTGTTGTGGCTGAGGAACCGTCTTCAGTTCAACCGTTTTTTTAATGGCAACACAGAAATCACAGAATCACAGAATGGTTTGGGTTGGAAGGGACCTTAAAGATGTGCCCTGGGCAGGGACACCTCCCACCAGCCCAGGTTGCTCCAAGCCCCATCCAACCTGGCCTTGAACCCCTCCAGGGATGGGGCAGCCACAGCTTCGCTGGGCAACCTGGGCCAGGGGCTCACCACCCTCAGAGGGAAAAATTTCTTCACGAGATCTAATCTAAATCTCCCATCTTTCAGTTTGAAGCCATCACCCCTTGTCCTGTCACTACATGCCCTTGTAAAAAGTCCCTCTTCAGCTTTCTTGTAGGCCTCCTTCAGATACTGGAAGGGGCTATAAAGTCTCCCCAGAGACTTCTCCAGGCTGAACAACAATATATTTTGCCAGGCTCACACCAAAAATGTCCTATACATCGATAAAGAACAGGCTGCTTCTCCAGTGATGGTTGGTGCAGATAATAGCAGAAGGTTTTTCTTCTCCCAAACTGCTTCTGTGGGTTTTGTCTTACAAGGAAAGGGCATCAAAATCATTCTGGAGAACCCAAAGATGCCTTTAGCTGGGATATGCCAGGTGGGATTTGTTTCACCTGGCACCAGCCATCTACACTTCAGGCAGGTGGTCTCAGCTAGTCCTCAGAGGCTTCACCAGAGGGCAGTTCATCCTGGCTTTACACGGGAAAGCAGAGAAGAGCCACTCTCCTTGTCTCCCTCTATCACCTACCAAAGGGGCTCAGCTGAGTTGTCTGCACAGAGCTGCGCGGTGACATCTGAGATGCCCTGGGACATCCTGTCTGGCTTTCAGCAGTCCCATGTAGGTCCTCTCGTGTATCTGCCAGGCTTACATGGATGTCTCAGATGCACTGGAGTATTTTGGGTGGCACTAGACATCAGCTGAACTGAGACACTAGCCATAGCAGTGGAAAGAGCATGTTGAATTCCTCTTGGTCCATGCACTGTTTGCCTCATTATCTTAAATATCCAGCTCACGTGGGGACACGTGTATGTAGACACCCAACATGAAGCATCCTCATCTGTGAGCTGAGCCTCCCTGGTGGGATGAATCCCATCCTCAGAAAGAAAGGCACAAAGGTCACACAGTTGGTTCCCCTTCCTTTTACGCGCACAGCTAGAGCAGCCTGAAGTACAGCGTGGACTGAATACCAGGCTGGGATCACTGGGAGAGCCAGGAGCCTGAGGGAGGGCAGGGAGCACTCATGGGAGATTGCCCTTCCATGAGGCACACAGAAAGAATGAGACCATGGGACTGGCAGACGATGAAAGCTCCTTGTGGATGGAAATGTAAATCCCGGGGGGAATGATGGATGAAGAGCTGCGACATCCCAGCCCACCAACTGGAGAGCATGGTGGCTGGGAGGTCCCACGCAGGCTGCAGGCTGGTGACAGGTTGGGGACATCCTTTGAGGATCCCATGGCAGGGGGTTGGAACTAGCTGATCTTTAAATGCTCGTCTTTAAGATGATCTTTAAGACCCAAACCATTCTATGATTCTATAACCCGCCTCGCGAGAGGCTGTAAGGGCGAAGCACCCCCTCCCAGCCAGCCCCAGCACCTCCCCATCACCTGGGTGGTGCATCTCCTCCTGCAGCCGCATCTCGGCGGGGCCGAGGCAGGTGGGGTTGCGCCAGGCCCAGTCGGTCAGCACGGAGATGTTGTTTATCTGCGCCTGCATGTCGTAGAGCAACGTGGCCTGGATGTGCTGCAAGGTGCTGGCCTCGCTGTACCGATGCTCCAGGTCCTGCACCCGTTGGGCCAGGCTGTGGTTGCGACCGGCTGCCTCCTCGTGCTGCGGGCAGGGAGAAAGGTGGGATGGGGGGGATGCCTGGAGACCGGCGCAGAGTCGGGGGCATGGACCCGAGACCCCCATGGATGAGGCAAGAGGGCAGAGGAGCATTCACTGCATGCACCAACAGAGAGCAAAGACCCCAAGGGTGGTGCCTACACCCTCACCCTTCACCCTCCAGCCCCACCCCAGCCACCAGCCCACCATGGGAGCCATGGGCAGCTTGATATTGCCAGGTTCTGGGGCAGGCAGGGCACACACAGGCAAGCCGAGGGCTGCAAGAGCAGGGCAAGAAAACAGGATTCCTCTCCCAATACCCCCCCAGTTTGCAACCCATTGCAACATGGATGTGGCCTCTATGTATTTAGCAACGAGGATTGGATTTTCCTTCCAAAAAGCTGTCCAATTTCCCTTTGAACCATATAATGTTTTCATAAGGAGATCCACAGCTTATCTACGCATTGCATGATGAGCCACCTCCCGCTTTTTGGGCAACGGCTGGCGTCCTCCTAACAGGAATGATGGCATCCATGTGTGATACAGGACTCAAGCTCCTTTCATGACCCTTTTTCTGCATGTTTTTAGGAAAACCAGTCTCTGATCCTGTGTAAAGCTGGCTGGAGATGCCCACAGCTCGTACCAGGAGATGGGCACCCCAGGCCCCACCAGCATGCATGGAACATGCCCCAGATGCAGTCACTGCAGACACGCTCGCCTCTCTTGTTCAGTGCTCCCTGTCCATTAGATGGCAGAGCAAGCCTTGAACAGCACCTCCAAAATCCCACAGCAGCCTGGGAACCCCCCCCTTTCTCCCCTGGGCAATGCAACAGCTCCACACCGAGGTCCCCAATCCCTCTCAAGGGTCCATCAGTCCCAGGCTCCCATCCACACTGGAGGGATGCTGGTTCTCCATCAGCACTGCCCTTCTTTGTCCCCTGATGGGGACATCCCTTCCTCCATCACCCGCTCAGCATCACTGCCTCGGGCTCACAAACCACTCCAAGACCCTGAAAATGCTGCGTGGCATGGTCAACACGCCTGAGGGACGGGATGTCATCCAGAGGGACCTGGACAGGCTGGAGAAGTGGGTCCCTGTGAACATCATGAAGTTCAACTAGGTCAAGTGCAGGGTCCTGCACGTGGGTCAGGGCAAACCCAAGCACAAATCCAGGCTGGGGGGTGGAGGGATGGAGAGCAGCCCTGAGGAGAAGGGCTTGGGGGTGCTGGGGGGGAAAAGCTGGCCGTGACCCAGCACCGTGCGCTGGCAGCCCAGAACCCCCCCGCAGCCTGGGCTGCATCCCCAGCAGCGTGGGCAGCAGGGCCGGGGGGGGATTCTGCCCCTCTGCTCCG
>VYZM01017881.1:0-13308 GCA_013398915.1 Dromas ardeola | reverse complement strand
TGGAGCGGGGCCAGAGGAGGCCCCGGAGATGCTGGGAGGGCTGGAGCCCCTCTGCTGGGAGGACAGGCTGAGAGAGCTGGGGGGGTTCAGCCTGGAGAAGAAAAGGCTCCGGGGAGACCTTCCAGCCCCTGCCAGGCCCTCAAGGGGCTCCAGGAAAGCTGGGGAGGGACTCTGGGTCAGGGAGGGGAGCTGTGGGACGAGGGGGAAGGGTTTGACACTGGAAGAGGGGAGATTGAGATGAGAGATTGGGAAGAACTTCTTTGCTGTGAGGGCGGTGAGCCCCTGGCCCAGGTTGCCCAGAGCAGCTGTGGCTGCCCCATCCCTGGAGGGGTTCAAGGCCAGGTTGGACGGGGCTTGGAGCAACCTGGGCTGGTGGGAGGTGTCCCTGCCCAGGGCAGGGGGGTTTGAAGTAGATCATCTTTAAGGTCCCTTCCAACCCAAACCATTCTATCATTCTATAAAAATAAGTGAGCTTACTTTCTCACCTCCCCATCCTCAGCATCAGGGGCAAATCTGGATTTCTCAGGTGTCCGTGCAAGCATGTGGCTTATTAAATATCCCTGGGGACACAGAGACTTGACTCATCACTACCTGCAAAACTGCAGTGGTGCTGCTGAGGATCGGGGTTGTCCTTCAGGTGGAAGGGGTTTGCATGTCCGTGCATCCCTTCCAGCTGCTCCCAGGACCCGGTTCACACCTCGCTCCCCATTCCTGCCAGGACAGGTCTTGGCTTGCTCTTCTCAGGAGATGGCATCACCACTGCTGGCTTATTGTAGCAGTGACTAATGGTTTTACGATATCCTTCCCAATGCTGCTGGAGCAGTGCCTGTGTGACCCTGCTAAAAGCCCATCAAGCCTGTATCCCAAAATCCAGAGCCTCTGGATAGGCAGGGGCAGCAAAGTGGGAGTGACGGCGTGCGACGACACGGTGCTTTCCTGCTCAGGACTGCAATGTCTCCGGCTCTACTATAAATCAGCCGTCCCCCCGACCTGCTCTGTGAGCTGTGACTGATACCGGCTTCTTCCAGCTCCCTTCACCCACGCAGCAGCTCTCCCGGTAAACCCCGTGCCGCTTTCTCCCAGACAGTCCCCTCCTCCACACTTGATACCTGGAGTTTTTTCCTGCTGCTGACTGAAAACGGCACAGCCCGACCACCGCAGCGGTGCCCTGCTGCTGCTGCTCCCGTCCCTGCATCCCTCTGCCCCGCTGGGAACGGGGATGTAGTTTTGCCCAGCGGGATCCTGCTCTCTGCATTCCCCAGCCATGGAAAAGCAATAGGACTACAAAAGGAGAGGGAGAGATGGGCGAGGGGGGTTCCTTTTTGCTCCCTAAATTGCAGCGGGAGGAGGGAAGCATGGCAGTGATGGGGTCAACCCGCCTGACCCAACCTGGGTGTCCCCAACAGGCAGAGAGGAGCTGTGACCTGGAAGAGCCTGTGGCTCTCACCCAGCTCAGAAAGGGATGCTGAGCTCAGAGAGACATCTCTGCTCGGGCAGACAAGCCCACGCCGAGCTCACGGAGAAATGAGTGATGGCAAACCCCAGGGAGACCAACCAGCAGCAGCCGGCGGCTGATTTATGAAGGCGGATTAAGGGAGCAACAGCTCCTTGGTGGGAGGAAGGGAGGCGGAGGAGACCTCCCCAGCGGGGGATTCGGCAGGGCGGCTCCTGGCAGATGTGAGGGGATGCAGGAGGAAAGCGGCTTCCCAGGCTGGGCACAGGCGTTGGGAAGCGGCCAGACCAACGCAGTGGGAAAACTGCTGATGGGAATGTGCCGAAGCCGGTGGGGAGTGGAGGAGAAGCAGCTCCGCAGCTGTGGCTGCCTCTGGTTTCCTCCATTCAGCCGTAATTCCCTGCGCGGCGTCCAGCTTCGCGTCTCGCTTTTCCCCTCTGCCGGTGCTTGGAGGGTGGCAGGACACACTCATTGCTAAACCCTCCAGATTCTGTTTCCTTCCTTCTTCTTCCAGGCCTCCCATCCCGTTAGTTTTAAGACTCATGGGAGAAATGGTTGGAGGTCTCCAGCTCACCCCCCTGCAGAAAGCAGGGCCAATCTCCAAGCTGGGTGCTTAGGGTCTTTTCCAGTCTAGGGATGAATCTCTCTACAAATGATCTCAGAAGATCTCAGAGGATGTCCCCTTTCTGAGTGCGGTGGTATCTTGGTGGCACAGAGGTCGCTGCCACTGTCCTCCAGGTAAGAAGCACTTGGAGACACCTAGCTAGGACCTGGGACCTGGCTGCTCCAGGACACCTGGGTGCTCCTTGTGTCCCTCTGCTCTCCTCGTGGGGTGAGGAGCCCAGCAGCACCCCACAGCAAACAAAACTCCTTCAGAGCTGCTCACCTGGGCTCCCATTGAGGAGAAACAAGCTCCACCAACTCATCCCATCCTCCAGGAGACATCCAAGAGGTCCTAGCAGCATCTATGTCTGTGTTCACTGCTCAGATCTCTACGAGATGGGCTGGATCCCATAGACACCCTTGCATGGCAGACATGGGAGGTGGGCGAGAGGAATCCCACCCTTAGGTGCTGCTCCAGAAGCATCCCTCTCCATCAGCTTCTCCCCAGCTGCCAAGCATCGGCTATGGTGTGAGAGCATCCAGTCTCTGTCTAATGCTGATTCAGTACAAAAAAAAATGAGCCAATAGCAGGGAAAGGAATAATAAACTTCAAAAAATGATGTAGAAGGTGCCAGGCAGGTGAGAAGGGAGACAACTAGGAAGAGTAGAGGCTTCAACCACTGTCGATGGGCCAGGAAGGGACCTGCTGGGGCCTTGAACAGGGTCCACCTGAGCCCTGCAGCAGATAAAAGGGGGAAACGCAATTGTCAGGAGTGTTACGGGCTTGCAGGACTCTGCGAGACTTATTCTGGGATGTTCAGGGGGAAGGTGGTGAATGGATGGAGGGTCAGGGTGGACAGGGCAAGGAATGAGTGTAGGAAAATGGAGAGATGGGGGGCTTCAAAAGGGCTGGACGTGCTTTAACCAGCTGCCAGTCAGTGCCCTTGTCCGCCTGCAGTTCTGTCTCCTCTTCCTATGCAGTCCTCGCCTTAGATTTTATTTTTTCAGCGTAACCTCACCCTCTCCCCTGTGTGAGTGCTGCAGGGTCTAAGAGCCTGCAGCTGGAGGGACGTGGGCCATGGGGCTCACAGGTCCAGGTCAGGGTGGACATGCATGTCCACGTGTATGTGCGTATGCATGCGTATGTTTATGTGCATGTATATATGCATATGCACATGAGGTATATGTATATGTGTATGTCTACGTGCACGTGCATGTATGAGGCATCTAAACACCAGCAGCTGGAAAGACTTGGGAGTGTTTGTGTTTCCCCAGTCAATTTGATTGTGTGTATGTGACTCGTTACCAAAGTTCAAGCTGGACCAGCTGGCGAGCAGGAGGAGACCGACATGCAGGGTGAGGAGGTGCAGGATCTGGCCATGGATATCAGATGGATTGAGAGCCTGTGCTTCACCGAGCGTCCTGTTGGAGGCCATCAACTCAGCTCCCTCGACAGCCACCACCAGGTAACCCGCATCTCTGGAGGGACACTGGTTCTCCTCCCTCTTCCCCCTGACTCCGAAGAGACCCTGCACTACCACCATACACCAAACGCCTTGCCTTTAGATGGGTCATTTCAGAGCCTGGAAATGAAGAATGGATTAAGAGGATGAACACTGCAGGGAAAATATTTAATGTATTACCATCCATCTCCCTCCTTGGCTCTGAGGTGGAGAGCTCAGTGAAAGAGCTGCAGCGCCAGGTATCACAGAAGTGTGTTCTGGGGCCAGCGCAGGGAGATGGGATTGGGGAAGGACAAATTGAGCAATCCTAAGGGACAAACTGTCACCAGGGGATGGTTGTGGGAAGCTGGGACACCAAAGACCTATTGCACCAGCTTGTCTCAGTGCAAGTGCAAGGAGAAAATGGGAGAGGTGCAGTGGAATATCTCGGTCCCACCAAGATGCCCACCCAACAGCATGGCCATCACAGCGCTCAAACAGCCCTGCAGCCCCTGGCACGGCCTCGCTCTCCCTGAGAGGCTGCTCCAAGGAGGCTTTCCAAACCTGCGGCCCAAGATCGAGGATGAAAGGAAGCCAAATAGAGATAAATCAGCCCCAGAGCCAGACCGTATCCGACCTTGCCTCCTTCAAGAGCAAAGACAAGGGTGCCGTTCACCCCGCGGTCTCGGTGCTCTTCCAGCTGACACTAGTAGTAGTAGCTGGTTCTTCTGTGCACCTCGTCAACAGACCAGTGAGACACCTTAGCTGGGAAACGTCTCCGACGGCCAGCAAAAAACCACCCTGCTCCCTCCCTGATCCTGGCTACAACCCTGGACAAGCTGCTGCTCACCACTGCCAACAGCCAAGGCAAGCGTTTGCCGGGCAAAATACTGGGACAGCGCCAAACATCGGAGAGCTTCGGAGGTGCCAAACAAGGTTGGAAAAATGTATTAGTGTGAAGCTTCAGGCTGCGGGGCTGGTGGATGGAGCTGGGGTGGGATGAGCACCAGAAAAGCAGACTACAGGAAGGGTGGAGACTACAGGGTGGAGGTCAGGGCTTCTCCATCTCAACCGTGGCCATCAGAGAAGTGGTCCTTCACCGGCCACTCAAAACTCCAGGTCTAATCTGGGATCCTGCTGTGGGCAATGGGATGGATCACCAACCCCCCTAGGCAGGCTCGAAGATGGAGAAGGTAGCACAGATAAAACACTGAAGGCTTTGTGGCAAATGTTCAGAAAGACCAGCCCTGGAAGGATCCTGAGCCATCACAGTGGGAGCAGCTGGGGTTTAAGGGGTATCTCAGCCCGTGGTCAGGACAACACCATGTGCTTCACCTGGTGTCCTCCCCCTGCAACTGCTGGGAGCTGGAAGGGACCATGGGGAGGGACCGTGGGCACCCACATGGAGGGGGTCTGCGAAGGGCAGCCCTTTACCTGGAGCTCAAGGACTTTGATGCGGTGCCGGTGGTTCCTCAGCTCCTCTTGCAGCTCCGAGATCAGCTCCCGCAGCTCCAGGACCTGCTGCTTGCGCTCCTCGTTCTCGTGGAGCCAGTAGGACACCTCATCGGTGCAACGAAACATGTCCGGGCATCGTTGCTCGTCCCCCTGTGGCAGGGTGGCCACTATCTTACAGCGACCGTTGGGCAGCACCTGGTTGCTGTATTCCCCGCACCGGATGAGTCCCGTGCCCTCCTGGGGACCCCCATGGTCTCTGTATGCCGCAGGCAGGGACTTCTGCAGCGAGGGTCTGCTCAGCACAACCACGAGGATGAGGGACAGCAAACCCACCCTTGCAGAGCTGGTGCCAGGGCAGACCTCCATCAGGCAGGTGAGGATGGTCCACGGGGATGACTCCACGTGTCTCATCATCAAATGCCGTTGGGGGCAAATGTGGCAGTCCCCAGGGCATAACACCAGGACTTCTCCAGAGAGCTAGCGGGCGAGGTTGCAGCTATGTGGGAACCGAGCATCCGTAGGGATCCCAGAGCTCCTGACAAGGGGGTCACTGTAAGCAAGGGACCCGTGTGTCCCCATGGAGCATCCTCCCTGGTGTCCCCCCGTGGCCAGCAAGCTGGGACCAGATCCAGCGGGAGATCCCCTGTTCTCCTGGCCAGGCTCCACCAGCTTCGTGGGTGGCGTTTCCCCTCCTGCAGAGCTGCTGGTTGGCTTGGAGGGTGCTGAGGTCTGGCCGGGGGTGGTCAGGCCCTCCGTCAGGGCTTTCTGCCCATGCAGGACCGTACACGGGAAGGACCAAGCTCCCCTGGATGGGGCATCTCACTACACCGTCACTCCCTGAAATGGGAACCAGAGCAAGGAGACAGGTGGTGGAGAGGAAGGATGTGCAACCAACCCTCCCCGCCGTGCTGCCCACCCACAGCAAACCCTCCAGCCATCCCCACAGCCCAGGGACAGAGGGCACGGGTTTAGGGCTCTCTCCATGTCCCTGTCTATGACGTTTTCCTGGCAGTTGTAACTATAAATGGAGTTATCAAGTGAACGGTGTCCATCTACATGGGTAGCCCAGACCACCAACCCACCCTTGGGCAGGGTTAGACTACCAACCCATCCCAGGGGCAGTCTGGATGGGCCCTGGCCGTGGGCTAGTTGCCCCATGTGGGCTCAGGTCCAAGTCGGGATGGAGGGACGGTGGCCTGGCCGCCATCCGGGCAAGAAAAATACACAACTTGGTCCCTTTTATTCAGAGAAATCAGGCTCCCCTTGCAGACAGAGCTGCCCCTTGATCCCTGCCCGCCACCAGGGGTCCCAGCTCCATCACTCTCTGAGTCTGCTCCCAAGGTTTCTCCCAACCAAAAGCCATCCTCATTCCACTCCGGTGAGGATAGGGAACTGCGAGCGATGCCACGGCTCCCCAGCAGCACCCCAGCTCCCAACATACCTTCAAAAGTCCTGGCCGGGCTCTCCGGCGGCAAGAGCAGAGAGCAGAGAGCACTGACTGGCCGTGGGGAGCGAGGTGCGATTTAGGGGACACTAAATGCTTATTCCCCCTGATCCTATCACTGCACTATAAATAGGGCCGAGAGAGCTGCCAGTCTCAGACGACTCACGGGAGGGAGGAGCGCAGGTCCCAGCGTGACCTTATCAGCATATGGGAGATTAAGCCGGTGCCTTGGCAGGACGGCACGGCTCCCCCCTCACCTAGAAACTGCCCGTCCCACCCCAGGGATGTGTTCTGGGGAGAGGGCAAGTTCATACGGCGTGCAGTGACCTGCCCCATCCCAGAAGTTTTGTGGGGAGAGCTTCCCAACCTGGCCATGGACGCGGGCTCGGGGCAGGGAACAGCCATAATTTATTTTATTCACTGTCCCAGCGCTTCCTCTTTGCTTTTGCAAGGAAGTAATGTCAACAGGCTTGCTTAATTAAATATGCTAATCATTCAGCCATAGGAATGCGAGCTGAAACCAGAGATTTCCGTATTAGACAAAGGCTTTGGCTGTTGGGTTTTCTTCCCTTAATGTAAAAAGTTTCCAGATGATGTTCCCAGACCAATTTCCTCAAAGTAGATAATCAAACCAGCTCAGATGACCTCCAAAAAGAGAGGAACTGCCTGGAGAAGAGGAGCTTCATTAGCAAACGTCTTCTCGGGTGGTTGGGAGAGGCGCTGAACCTCACCAGTCCTCCAGCAGCTACCCCTGATGGCCACGGTCCAGATGGTCCTTTGGAGGACCTGTCACCTCCATGGACAAGACCCTCCTGCACCACTGGTGACCCCCAGCAAGGCTGTGGGTCTGCGTGAGACAAGGGGAGGACACAGCTTGCATGACAGCCCAGCATCCCGACCCCACATGCCATGGTGGGGCCATGTCCTGCCCTGACTTCCCCACGGCTGGATCCAGCCCTGCGGATCCAGCCTCTCTTCCCCTGGGAAGGATGAAATCTGAGTTTAGCTCTAGGGTTAGGTGGAAAAACTAAAAGCCCAGCCGGTTTTCCAGCCCACAATCAGCTGCTGGCTTTGCTTTTGGTTTGTAAAAATGTTAGGTGAAGGGGTTTTATTTGTTTTCTTTGTCTCCGTGGGGAGTTGGTCAGGGCAGAGCAGGGCAGAGCTTCCTCTGAGTCCTGCCAGCTCAGGACACGGTGCTGTACCTCTGGGCTGATTTCTGCATCTCCAGCACAGCAGGCATCTCTGGGTCCGTATCCACCACCCAAGTTGGCTTGGGGAAGAAGCAAGTCCCAGCAGCAAGTCCCCTGTGCAAGTAGAGGCTGTCCCAAACGCATGCACACCAATGAATGGAGAGCAATCAGCCCAGGCAGGGAGCGGATCACCCCAGCTCCCCCCAGACGGGAAAACATACCAAGGACACCTTGTCTTGCTGGGGCAGGGACCCAGATTGCTCCGAAAATCACACCTCTTTGCACACGCTGTGCCTCCAGTCAAGCTGCCCTCTGCTCTTTTTCAAGTGTGGCCGTGCTTTTGCTTCAACAACTTTTGGGAGAGAAAAATAAGGCTGAAGCATCCTCCCTGGAGCCGTCAGGCACTGTGCCAGCCCAGCAGGCAGCCAGCCTGGAGAGCAGTGCTGGGTAAAGCAGGAGCACAGCGGGGAGAGTGACCCTGAGATCATCCCGCAAGGCGCTGCCATGAGGGACACCAAGAGAAGTGCTGTGTGAAGGGACACCATGGGCAGAGGATGGGAGAATGGGGCTGAGGGCAGGGGGAGACAGAAGAAGGCCATTTCAGGGAAGGGAGGAGTGGTCACCCATCTGGACATGATGGATGTGAAGACCTTTCAGTGCTGACACTTCTCTTTGGGATGGATCCCACCACAGCACCAGCAAACCCCACTCCACCACCGCAAGAGTTGTTCCTCTGGCCAGATGTAGATGTTTGTCTTCCAGGTTTGTCCTGTGCGAACCCATGGCCGGTGGAGAGAAAAAAGGATGCTAGACACCGGTAGACACCGACATGGCTATAAAATGAATTGCACCCCATAGCTGGCTCTTTATGGGTTGGTATAGGGGGGGATCAAGGCAGGGGACCAAGGGGAACATCTCACTCTCGAATCCCAGCCAAGAGCTCCTCCAGCGTGATTAGCTAAAGACCAGCTTTCTTTTATTGCACACGAGTGGATAGACATTTAACGTGCTTGTCTATAATGAAATCCATTATCCCCGCCTTTCACGGAGGCCCTACAGTTCTGGTTCCCCCTTTTCATGGCCGGAGGTGGCGGGGGGGAGGAGGTGGAGGAAGGATGGAGCCAGGTACAGCCAGGTCCTTTGTGCGGCCACTCAGGAGGCAATTTCCCCATAAATGTTTGGGCTCCTAAATGGATCTGACCTCCCTTCCTCCAGCCCCTTTCCCTTTCTTTTTCTTTTCCCCATTATCCTCAGAGAAAAAAAAAAAAAATAAGCCCTCATCGGGATCATTAGCGTCAGAGGCGGAGACGGGCACCGAGTGCCACATGGAATAGGTGAACGTACATTTCGTTCAATGCCCCTCGAGTGGCGTTTCGCTCAAGGCTGCTCCTTCACAAAGGGAGATGTGAAAATGGTCCCCGCTGGCGGCTCACCACCGGCTGCCCCGACAGGGCTCGATGCAAAGCTGCCTCTTCACGGAGACAAAGCGCGGCCATTTCTTCTGCTGTCAATTGATGTCTGAGTTGTTTGGGGAGCATTTAGTGAAGAGGGGAGCGGGGAGGGCGGGGAGAGAAATTCAATGAGAGAGCCTGGGCGATGTTAATAGAGATAACGGCTCTGAAAGACCCGAGGTTGAGTGCTCGGCGTTTGGTCTGCCCATCTTCAGCATCCTTCCCTGCTATTTGGGGGGACATTAACTACAACGCCTACAGTGGTCTGGGATTAATTGAAGCCAACGCCAAGAGACCCGGGTACCCCTTGGCCAACTTTTTCCCAAGTCATAGATGCAGACTACACCACCCTGTTGGTTTTCAAGCGTCCCAGTGAGTAGCTTTTGCTTCAACAACTTGTGGGAGAGAAAAATAAGGCTGAAGCATCCTCCCCAGATCTGGCAGGAGCTGTGCCAGCCCAGCAGGCAGCCAGCCTGGAGAGCAGTTGAGGAGCCATCTCCCCAGCGTGCTGTGCAGAGCAGCACCGTGAAGCCCGTGGTACCTCCATCCTCCCCTGCCGTGAGCATTTCTTCTTCTGCTTCCTCCCAAATGCAGGAACTCACCACCATTTCCATGGGCATGCAACTTCTTGTCTTCCCACTCCATCCTAGCTCCCACTCCATCTGCTCCCCGCTGTAGTTTCTGGGGGAGACAAGGTCCCCACCATCATTGCCAGGTGCTGCAGCATCTCCTCTGCTCGATAAGCCTGTGGCCAGCCTTCAACAGCTCACACGCCCTCGGTGTGCAAACAATCCACCAGCTCTCGCGTGGTCTCTCTTTGAGGGAGAAATGTCAAAAAACACAATACTTCTCCATTTCTTGTTCCTGCTCGGATGAGTGAAGAGACCCCCCAGATATCCCTGGATAATTCTCCATCCCTGATCCTGCCTTGGTTTCCTGGAGGAAAGTACAAACTAACCCAACTCTACCCACCCCAAACTCTTGGGATTGCGATGACCCAAATTAGCTCCCACCACTAATCACTAATCAGTGATTTGCTATAAAACAATCAGCAGTAAGAGGCAGCTCAGAGGCTCCTGAAGACCAGGGAACCCCAAAATCAGAGTAAACTTCAGTGCCCACGGTTACGCTCCACAAATATCAGCAGTAGCCAAACCCTGAGGTACAGTAGGGCCATGGGTTTCCAGGGCTCACGCTCTTCTCCAGCTCCAGGCCCTGGATGCAAAACTGCTCCGGGATGCCCTGCTCTGAGTAAGCCCTGCCCGGGTGCATCCGATGGAGATTTAGGATCCAGCTGGAGCTGGGCAGGAAGGCACGGCAGGTCTTGGGGCCGCTTTGGGATCCTGCAGGGATCCGGCTCTGCCTGGGGGCTTTGCTAAGCGCCTTCGCCCTTAATCCTTCCCGAGAGGACCATCCCTGGGCAGAGGCAGCATCTCGAAGGGGCGAGCGAGGCCGTCTGCACCCCTCGGGGCTGCTCCTCCCTGCAGCGTCCCCAGTCTCCCTCCATTCCCTCACCCTTCCTGCAATTTCAATGTGTGATGGAGCTGCAGAAAGGAGGAAAACAAGACCCGTCTGAGTGTCACTGGGGCTAGAGAAGGGGCTGGGGACAGTTCTCCTCCCCACAGGACCCCGAAACGTAGCGTGAGCTCTGGGTTGCAGGAATGAAGCCCCTGCTGGGCTCCTAAACCCTGCTGAAAGCCGTCTCCCCCCACCTAAGAAGCCGTAATCCCTCTTAGGGGCACGGGCAATAATCAGGGATTTGGCTCTGGGTGTGCAAATGCGTGTGTGTGTGTGTGTGTGTGTGTGTGTGTGTGTGTGTGTGTACACCGTGTGCGTGTGTCTGCCTGTATATAACTGGCTCAGAAAGAAAAGAAAGGCAGCATGAACGAGGAAAGAAAATGTTGGATTGGGCAATCTGGGGTTCCTGACCCCACCTCTCCTATTGCCCCGGGGCTGGCTCTGCCCTGGGCCGGGGGGAATGATCCAGTCCCGGTCCTGGAGGGATGGCAGGATTTATTCCCAGCAATTTTAGCCAGCTGAAAGTCAGGCAGCTCCTCCCAGCCCGTGGCCTGGGCTGGCTCTGCCGTCACTAAAGAAGGAGCCAGATCCCAGGGAGACCTCCGTGTCCTCAGATGGGTGGCAGGGACCCGAGGAGCTGCTCCGGGCAGGAGGGATGTCCCTCTGTGGGGATGGGACAGCCCCTCGAGAATGTCACATCTGCGCCCCTAACCCAGCTAGGGATTTGCTGACCCCACTCTTCCAGCCCAGAAAACAGGACAATTGCCAAATCCAGGAGCCAAAATGAGAGCAATTTGGTCTAAAACCAAGGTGCAATATTTATTTACTGGGGTTCTTTTTGTTACCAGCAGCTGGAATTGAGCCCGAGGTGCACCCCAGGAGGGTTTCCCATACAACGAGCTGTCTCGCTCCCTATGGCCGCTTGTTTTCCCATCTGGAGAGGCAGCTGCCCTCTTCCTGCCTTCCCCAGCTGCTCTGAGCGGTTTCAAAACACTCCACAACCGAGAGAGCTGAGCATTCATGGAGAAAACGGACTTATTCCTACCCAAGCCATAATTCCCTGCTGGGGGTTACAGCCCCAAAGCCCCGTGACCATCTCGCTTCTCCTACAGCACACTCGCTCTGCGATATCCATGTCTTTCCTGAACTGGGGATGTCCAGGCATATTTTTGATCCCCTGCATTTCCAAGAAAAAAAAGTCAGCTCTATTTCCCTCAAAAACTCTTGATGAGGGGCATATAAATTGCAATGAAGGGGGGTCAGGACCCTCAGTTTCTGCTTTGCAGCTCTGTGCTTGCAGAAATGCTGAATGGGGGCATGGAGGGGGTTGTGAGCCCTGGTGATGGCCTGGTGATCCCTGATGGTACCTGGTGATGCCCTGGTGATGCCCTGATGATCCTTGGTGGTGCTTGGTGGCGCCTGGTGATGCCGTGATGATGTTTGGCGGTGCTCAGTGATGCCTTGGTGATGCCTGGTGATGCCTGGTGATGTCCTGGTGATGATTGGTGATGTCCTGGTGATGCTTGGTGATGCCTGGTGATGCCCGGTGATGTCCTGGTGATGATTGGTGATGTCCTGGTGATGCTTGGTGATGCCCTGATGATGCCCTGATGGTGTGTTTCTGGCATCCCAGCAAGGAAAATCTGGCACACATGAGAAAACAAAGTGCACTGGAGAAAGGACATGGTGGTATTTGTCCACTCACTGGTGTCCAAGGAGATTGGTGTTGTGGAGCAAAACCAGAACAAACAAAACCCGTAATATGCTGGGCTCATCTGCCAGAAGATCAGCAATTATTTCTGCAGCTGAGAACCTCCTCTGAGCCAGCTTGGTCCTCTCTAGGGAATGCCAATGTCTTGATCCCTTGGAGGGCTCCTGGAGGAAAGACAGACGTAACAGGAATAAAGCTTCAGCCCTTCAGGCAACTCAAATTAGCTCAGTTGTGATGGCCAAGACAAGCCTGAGTCCAACTTTCCAAAGCCACAGAAAAATCAAGCTGCAGATGCCTGTCATAATTTCTAAAGGGATCAAGACGGAGCTACAGGGCAGGGTTTCCCTGAAGGGATTTGGCCAGTTGGGATGAAATTTCTGGCTGGAAAAATCAAGGTGAGAAAGACAAGGGAGTTCTGGAGGTGCCGGAACACGTTGACATTTCTCAGCCTACCAATATTTGGGGAAACTTAGACACAATGGGGGATAAACGTGCCAAGAGGTACTCAAAGACTGACGTGCAAACCAACACCTTCCCTAGGGAGAAAACACCGCAGCCCCAGCTGCACGTCCCAAATGACAAGCTCGTTTTTGAAGGAGACTTTGAGAGAACAAGTGCTCTTGTTCCCTCACCTGCTTTTGCAGGCTGCCTTGCTGCAGCATCTTTCAGGGTCATGCCCACCATTCCCCAGGTGCAGACAGCCCTTCTCCCCCCATCTCCAGCTCTGCTCACCAGCTACACCTGCACCGAGACCAGATGCTTCCTGGGAGCATCCTCAGGCATTGCACGGTGGCCACCCAAAGCCCACCCACTCCAGCCAAGCTCCCCGAGTCTCCGGGTCCCCATCGTGCTCTGCTTGGTGCAAAACTGGTGCCAGACACTCCATCCTGGTGCAAGATGTGCAGCTGGTACCCAGCAGAGCATCATCTCTAAGGGGGATCAGGGTCATGAAGGATGATCAGGAGCTGCTAAGCAAGGCAAGCATCCTCTAAAATGCTTGTGCCAATGGAGATGTGTTTGGTTTGAGCGACGCAGGACTAA
>VYZM01017877.1:82221-99885 GCA_013398915.1 Dromas ardeola | reverse complement strand
CTCCTCCGCCCCGGCCCCGCGCGCATCCCGGCCCTCCTGCCCCTGGAACCGCTGGTGGGACAGCCAGCCCCGCTGAGGCGGGCCGAGGGGAAGGAAACGCTCGGCGTCCCTCCGGGTCCCAGCAGAGGTGGGACCAGTGGCCGAGGCTGCTCAAAACGTCGCTCCTGCTCCCCGCGGGAGCGGGGCCATGGCGGGCCGACAGCCAGCTCGTCTCCCCGCACACCGGCGATATCCCTAGGCATGCCTAACGCAATAAACATCAAATAAACATCATATTTCATCACCAACACACTCCTTCCCAGCTACCAACTATTAATGACATGATACTTAACTAACATTTTTTAATTCACAGCTTTTTACAGCTGCACTGTATAAATGCACAGTAATTTCTGTAGAGGATGGGAACCCAAGTCTCTTCAGCTCGAAAGGACAGGCTGGCCAGAGACGCTGTAGTAAATTCCTGTTCTGGTAGCAATCAAATTAATAATAATTTGGAGCAGAAAGGTTCTTCCTTCTTAAGAGTCTGATCCAAATCACATTATGCCGGATGAACTTTTTTCCTTGGTTGCCTTTGCAACAGCAGCTAATTGGGCACCTATGCTCTTATTTGTCACTGCCCTGATTTAATTAATTGCCGTAGGATTAAAAATACTGGTTAAATTCATGCTCACATTATTATTAATCATTCTTGTCTCTTTTCATAAACACAGGCCCTAATTCAAGTATCGTAATTTTACACAGCAAACATAGCCAAAAAGGCGATAAAGGAGAATTTCATGATCAGAGGTTGGCCGATACAGACACACAGCACAGCAACGTGACCAAAGCGGTACAGTGTGATTGATTTTTCCCTTCCTTTACTCCCAGCTGCTGCAATTCATTTGAAATCTGTCTTGAGACAATGGGATCCCATGCGGGGAGCAATTGCTGCTGGGAAGAAGCAGTCTGCACTAAAGGGGATGCACATTCTCCCTCTCCTCCTGTATGGATACGCACCTGGACGGACAGTCATTGCACTCCTGGATGCCTTGTTGTTTCCTCGTGACCTGGGAACCCAGCTGCTTACAGAGATGCTCGGGGTCAACCAGGCACCCCCGACCCTCCTGAATCTGCATCCTGCTGTTACCTGGCACCTCACAATCCTGCCAGCTTTTCTTTGCTATGTTACTTTCTCACAGAGCTGCCTCTGCTCTCCCAGCACGTAAATAATGCAAAAAAGACCATTCCCTTTGTATTCAATTAGTGAGGGAAAATGGCTCTGTGGTTAATGGACCAGGTGGGGACCCAGGAGATGTGAGTTCAGTTCCCAGCGCTGCCACACGCTTCCCCTGCAGCCTCCGCTTCCCGCACAGCCTTGTCGCATTCCCCCGAGCCAAACAGAGTGTAACAGAGCAAACGGGACGTCAAACAGCAAGCCCAGGGTGCCAAACCCACCAGTCCGCAAATGGCCTGGCACCAGGGACACCAATACCCTGCTGCCCGCACACGGCTTCAGGTAATGGGGGTCTCCGGTGCCATCCCGCCTTCTCTTCAGCAGGAAAACTCCACTGCAGCATTTCTGACTACAGTGATTTGGTGTCTGTCCCCTTGCACGGCATCAGACCGAGCCAGCCAGGACGCAGGGAAGCTGAGGACAAGCTGTGATGAAGGGGGCATCACTGCGAAGACAGAGAAAGGTTTGTATAACTGTACAGGCAAAAGGTCAAATCCTTTATTAAAAAAAAACTGTAAACAATTAAAGCAGCCATGAATATGGGAGGTATGAGTGCAGCCATTAATATCTAGGGGAGTGGAGGAAGGAAGACAGAAAGATGAAAGCTGAACACCTTTTTGAACCTCAGCCAAAGCTTTATCAACCATATAACTAAGAGAACATATCCTGCTCAGCGAGACACGTATTCACCCTGTTTCATTACATTCTGTTCTGTCCTCAGTCATGATGGATCCTGCTGAGACTCGTGTTTAACAGCTCCTTCCTGGAGTGGCTCGAGCAACAACAAGAAAAAAAATATTGTGAAAGTCACACCCCATTGAAATTGCATCCTCAAGGGACCTGGCGAGCGCAGTAATTACCAGAATGACTGTGAACACCAGGGCCACACTTGGCTCGGAGACTGCTGCACACGTTAGAATTAAAAAGGACTTTAAGCAGATGCAAGAAAAGTGGAAATTAGGGACCAAAGTGTAGGCACAAAAGCGATTCATCATTCCTGATAAGGAGCCATTAGGCTGGACTCTGATGGGAGCAGAACCCGGGGAAGCTGGCCTTTCTAAGCTTACAAATGCAGAGTAATCCCCAACTGTTTTCAGATAATGGAAAACTGCATTAACCTTGTAATGCGTCCCTGGTGACTCCATCACATTCACCCCCTTACAAGCCTCTCTGCTACTTTTTTTGCACCCTCAGATTTCTCCGTGTTCTCATTTCCATCCTCTGGGGCCAGTGCAGAATGCCTTGGTACACGAGATCAGAATCCAGCCCCTTCTAATTGCAGCCAGAACAAGATTTCTGGCTTGTTTTAGCCATCAGGACAGCCTTGACATGCTTTGACTTGCCTGCACCAAAAATGTAAACAGCAGCGCTAAGTACAACAATTAACATTGTGTGTCTGCAGATGTTTGTTTCCCTTGAAGGAGCTTGGAATTTGAGTGGGGAAAGGCAGGGTAGGCAGCGAACAGAGGCTAATGCAGTCTGGGGCAAACTTCCCAACTGCAGTTTTATAAACAGCTCAGGCTGCTCCCTGTTCTGTCGGTGATGTCACCCCGGACCCCGCAGCGGGCTGCGGCACTGCCATCCATCATCTCCAGCTGCTCGTCCTTCCCCACCGCACAGTGGCGGGCACGTGGTGTGCGAAGGCGGCTGGAGCCTTGAAGCGTTTCAGCTTCACGTGAAGGGAAGCCAATAAGCTTCAGATTCCCGGGATTTTTCATACGAATTATCTTGCCCAAGTCTGCAGATAATGCCGTCTAACAGTTGTAGGTTATAATTTCCAAACAGCAAGATAACCTTCATCATCAAGCAAAGGCAAAAATGCCATTAGCAGATAGAGAGGTGATTTAACTCAACCTCGCCATTTGCTCACAAGTCTGAATTTATGTCATCGGCTGTGATGAAATGAGTGTTTTCTTAGGTAGATATGGATGACTAACACAGCGCAGAGCTCAGCAATCTTCAAAGGACCCTGAGTTTTAAATTCTCTGGCTAAAGTCAAACATTTGTCTTTCTTATCACTTTCACTCAAAGGATGTGTTTTTGCAATATTACATCAGCTTCATTTGCCAACAGAAGAGGCCAAAAGGTGACGTCCAGGAGATGAACGCGGCCTTCACTTACACGACAGTAACCCATCAGCTGCACTGGAATTACTCTGGGTTTCCCAGGAAGGACTTGACAGCAGGACCGTAACACCCGGCTAGAACATCTCTGGTATCACCACAGCAAGAGCTTCGTAAATCCAGCACTTTCCAGCTGAGACATTTCAGCTCATGAGAGCTCAAAGTTGAGGGGATCAAACAACTAGCAAAGAGGTGACCGCACAACGGATAACGGTAGGACACTCGCCTGCCTTCCCCTGTCCAAAAATGTGCTAAGTTAGAGTAATACTAAGTGCAGAGTTATTCTGTGACTAAACCTATTTTGTCTGCAATTATACCCCTTCGCAGCATGAGAGCTGCAGGCTTTGGGAACAGGACACATTCTTTACCAGGTCACCTGCATTTTCTCGTTCTCTGTTCAAATGACAGCACCGTGGATGCTCTTGTATCCTCCTTTAAATGGTTTCTGAGACAATCCTGTATGATTCCTTGCGGTGCTGCTCTCATCCCTCAACAGGCCATGAAAATCAAAGCAAATTTCATTTGTGTTGGAAGCAGATGCCTCGTGAAAAAGCCTCTGTCTGTTTAGCAGCATGGCAGGTTCCTTCCTCCTGCAGCCAAAAGGTTTTTAGTTTAGTGAGGTCACACAGTCAGAAACTGGCCACCTGAATACTCATCGAAGAACCTCTGCATACGTCTGATGTGATTCCGCAGGACAGAGCAGCACCTTCAGCACCAGGTAGCATATAGAATATTAGAGCACTTCTCATTATTCCAATACAGTGGAGTGGCTTCACTGCAGTACACTGTTATTATTACACACAGCAAACGTTGCTACATCAGTTTTACTTTCCTGCAGCCTCCCGCGGGGCTCACAGCAAAAGCAAATGAAGTGAGTGAAGAATGATCTTGGGCACCGGACCCCTCCAGCCGTAGGAAAGGCTGAAGGTGACTGACTGTTTTATGCAATACATGACTACAAATCCTGAGCTGGTCATTTGCCACTTTTCTACCAAGACAAACAAGACGTGCCCCTACTCTGTGCATGCAATTTTCCACAATGCCCTGAACTCTGCAGGTGACAGCCTGGGCAAGGGGACAGAGCCAGCTCTCTGCACACAGGCTGATTGGATTTCAACACATAATTGTGACAGATGTGGATATTTTTCAAAGCTATCTGTGTACTGGAGCATTTGAAATGTTTCTTACCTGAGGCTACCTGCCAATAACTACTACTATTCTTTGCAGCTGCAAACACCTTCAAAACGAAGGCAAAGTTCCAACCGAGCCTGATGTTCAAGCTCCAGCTCCAGCTTTAAGGTATGTGAAGAATTCAATCAACCGACTTGTGCATCTTGTTGAACAAAGATGAGTTGGGTTTTGTGCCCATAGTTTCTGGGCAGTTGTGTCAAGCTTTTTGCTATACCTAGCCAAAGACTCGGCTAAACCCCGATGCATCACTAGGTTAGTGAGGTTAGGTCAGGCCAGCGTCTCCACAGTGACATTAAAGAGAGCAACACCCTTTGCATCGCAAGTAGCCACCTTCGTGAGACAGATGGGTCAGCTGGGAACACCTAGGCAGGGATAACCAGAAAGTTTCTGCACAGAAGAAGCTGAGGCGAAGCACCCCAGCACAGCCATCACTAACACTTACCAAGTGCATCATCTGAAACAAAAACAAAAGTAGCTGTAATTCCAGTCTCTGCACTCCCTGTCTTCAAAGAGCTTCCAAAGGCAGCTTGAATTCTTCACCCTTTTGCTAGCACGCTCGGAGTGACACTAGAAGCCACTTCTGGCACCAGCCGTTATCCCAGCCCCAGCCAGCCCCACGCTGGCAGCGGCGGAGGGAGGCGGGGGTAACGCCGTCTGACACACAGCAGGAGAGGCTGCGCAGCCCCGCTCACAGCTCCGCCACGCAGCCGCTATCAGCCCTACACGCTAACTATAGACTTGCTGAAAAATTATCATACATGAAGGACTAATTAGGTGTGCTGGGCCATTAGCCATCTCTGAACGTTGACTGATGAAAAACATAATTAATGGCAGCTTTCATAAACAGACTCCAGAATGGAGAATTAAATTAAAAGGAAAACAGCTGTTGCTAATGGAAATAAGGACCATTTCTTGATTAAAATATCTGCCTGTCTTTCTGTGGGAGTTTTTCCAGAGTGGTGGGATGGAAGAGTGTAACGAGATCTGGGAGCAGAGAATCTGCAAAGCTTCCTGCTGAAGAAAACACAACTTCTCTGGCTGTTGAGCCACAATGTTTTCCTTTCGTAGATTGGAGTTGGGGAAGGAGCTGTACAGTTGCCTTGTTCATCTTGCCGCCAGTCTGAATGGCTTCATAAACCTTGGAGATCAACCCTGACATAAAAGAATCCAGTTCAGCTTTAACATATGGTAATATTTCATACTATATGAACCCACAGATATAGGAGGGTCTAGATTTCAAAGCTACTCGCTAAGGCCCTAAGTACTAGCACAGAGCTCTGAATCCAGAAGACAACATCTCCACAAATCTCACTTAAGCACAGATATTGATTCTGACACTAAACTGCAGCAATGAATGTGCAGCTGAGAACATCTATCAGAGGGAGACTTCCACCCAGAGAGAGCCACTACGGACTCAATAAAAGTTTGCTGACATAAATGAAAGGGTCTGACGGACAGAAAATATCAGAATCAATATTTTTTTCAGGTCACGAGGCCTTTCCTTCATGCTGTGATGACTCTGATCCTCTCTGACAAGTAGTACTGCAGGGGGAACCTACAGTACGGAAGAGTTAACATCCAGATTTTCATAGACACAGAAGTCACACACCAGTGGGGTGAAAGTCTTCTTCCTGAATCCCTGAAGTCGTTTACTTTTACATTTTCTTCATTTAGCATAAAATTTTCAATGTGCTTCCAAGTGCTGTTGAGACCTGTGTGTCGGTAGACGTGGCCTTCTCACAGTTTCACGCTGTGTGTTTCAGTGTGTCCTCTCCAAGGCTCACAGACACTTTAGTCTGTCTTAATACAAAGTTTTGAATCATGGCTTTGATTCTCTGGGAGGGCCCCTAGCACTGCGTGTTACAGATTAATACTGGTACGTAACCATTGAGCGGCTCTTCATAGATCCGCACCCCGTCCTGTACCTGGGGCCGGAGAGCCTCCACTCTGCCGCCCCGACTCCATCACTCTTGCTCTGCCTTGTTCATAATGATAGATCTTTTCTATCACTGGTGACTGGGAACTAAGCCCTGGAAATCCTATGCCCCATGAAGCCCTCTGACAAGGAAATACCTGCTCCATGCCACCTGCGCCCTGAGGAATGAAGGCACATAAAGGCTGCGTTCAGGCGGCATTATCGGATTCAAAGTGGAAACTAAAGAGAGAGAAAGGTCTGAAAGATGAGCCAGCCAGGGATGCCTGGTGCTATCACCTTTGATCCACGTGGTGCTTTGATGTGGTATTTCAGTCCTTCAGACAAGGTAACTTATCCTAGTCTGCAGCTCACGGCACCTCTGATGGATATAAATAAGGCAGCAAGCCTTGCTCTTCGGCTTTCGCCAAGGCACTGCCAGTGAGCAGCATAATTCCCTCCCAGCTCCCTTCCCATCCCCATTTTTTTCTCTGCCTGCAGAGTCTAAAAGGAAATTCCCTCAAATAAATACACAAGCACTTGATGTTCATCTAATGGCATTTCAGGGAAAGGAAGCATGAAACCACACAAGCTATTCATCTCCATAAAATGGTTTTATCAGGGGCCCAGAACACAATTCCTTAGCCTGAGGAGGTCTGATCTTCCTTGTGAGATGTAAATGCATGACATTATGTGCAGAGCGGGTGCTGCTTAAGAACCCAGATAGATACAGAGTAGGCATGTGGGAATGATCAGCATAAAATATTTCCTTTTAATGATGTGCACACTTCTGCTCCTTTGAGGGAGAACAATATGTGCACTCAATACTGCTGCACATTCTGCTCGTGATATGGAGGTCTTGATCTGCTGGGGAGGGCTCAGACTGGAGACGTTATTTGTATCACCGACTCAGCCAAAGGTTTGCCTCTCCATCGCTTGCCATCACTCAGCCTCCCTGTGCCAGGGTTCTCCCACCTGCAAAGTGGAAGCAAAGTGCATGTCCATGGGTTCACCATTTGGGCAACGAGCTGAGCTGGAAAACCTGGCTCCAAAGTCCCCAGCGTTTGCTCCTCTCTGCAGTCAATGGCAGCACGGAGTTTATTTTTCTCCCATAAGATTATCCTTGCTTCTTCCTTCCCTCTCACGATAGCACCAGCGTGAGCCCGGACTCCCGAACCCAGGATCACGGAATCATATTCAAAGGAGCCCAAAACCAGTGTGGGAGCACGGCCTTTCTTGCTGGGGGCCTGAGCATAGAGCAGAGGGGTCCCGCTGGGCGGGAGGGGGTCTGCCAGGCTCCGAGGGGGTGGCACCAGAGCCCATCGCTGCTCCTCCGCTGGAAGCTGCTGCCACGGCCCGCAGCGACCGCAGGAATCACAGCTCGCAGCCACTGCAGCTCACAGTTCATTGCCATAAATTAAATCACCAGCGTAAGGTACTACGGCAGACTGGGAGCTGCAGAGGCCGGGCACCTGGCAGACAATTGTGCCCCTCTCCCCTTCCCTTATGAAAACAGAGGCTCACACTGTTGCTGCCCTGGAAGATTTGGCAGAGTCTGTCGGAGTCCCACACAGCTCGCCGGAGGTCGTGCAGGAAATGTGTGTCAGCACGGATCGTCGTGCAGGGTGTTGGATTCGCCTCTCGGGAGGCGCAGGCACCCCCCCGAGACAAACCTTCTCCTGCACGCAGGGGCTGGCTGCGGCACTGGCCCCGAGCCCTTTGGCCACTGCCGTCCTGCCAGCGGCTGGCACGCCGTCAGGAGGAGCAGGATTCTGCAGTTGCCTTTCTAAAGCCCTGTTGAAAAATCTGTCCCAACAAACAGAAAGAGAGGTATTAGCTTAAACAAGCACTCCCTAATGCGCACATGGAATGAGCCCTGGAAAGGGGGCAGAGCTGGAGCTATTCTTACGTGCTACCTCCTGTGCAGCCTTTAATTGCATGTTATTCATTAATCCTTTGCTCTTCAGAGCAAACAGATCCGTTTCAAGACACTTGTGTTACATAAACAAGCAGAAACCCTTCTGGATGAGTTTGTGTGTACACATCCACCCAAGGGAGCGCCGCAGACATGTTGGAGATTCTCATTTCCCTGTGCAAGCACTGTGCTAGAACTGACAGAAATTAGCATTTGTTGTGTGGCTTTGTTGGGCTGTTTTGGAAATTGGTTTTACAAAGCCCACATGGGAACCCAAAGGAAATCGCCTAGTGAAGTTAGGAACAGAGATGCTCTCAGGAGCGGCACTCGGAGGGAGGCAGACATTCATAGGACTGCGCTGAGGTGCAGGAGGCGTCTCCCGAGGTGCGGTCCATAACACGGTCCTGGGCAGGAGGGAGAGTCCTCCTCTCACCCACAGCTCTTTGTCTCTGCTGCCACCCTGAGCGCTTGCTCTGCCGTCAGACCACGCGTGGATTAGACAGGCAATTCTAGGTCTACAACCATCAGCGCTCACCGCAGTGATACGGTTTCACAGTCGCTCTATAGACAGCATCATTCTGGCACTGGGGCCATGAAAACAGAAAGAAACCAACAACAGAGCTGCAGGAGTGGGTGAATTTTCTTTGTTTGGGGCTTTGATCTCTGTAACGCAGCTGCCATCTTGCTTAAAAAAGAGAAAAATTATCTGGAAACAGAAATGAGGGAGAGAAAGATGGAGAACAAATGCAGGAAGCACAGAAAGGTGTTGGCAGGTCTCTGTTGCCTTTGGACCGCACGTTTAGGAGATCCAAACGCAAATGCCACTCTGTCATTCTTTGATTCAACAGGAGAGCAGGCGGCTGGTCCTGCGGGAGGAGGACGAGGTACCTGGCAATCCGTGCAGCAGGGAGACGTTTTGAGCTGGATCTGGAGCCAGGCTAACTATTGGCCAAAGTCGTGTCTGATACAGCACTGCCAAAAGCAGCTCAGCATTCTTCACCTCCCCTGAGCCCCAGCAGGGGCAGAGCTGGCGGGGCTGTGCTCAGCCCGGGTAATCCAGCTGTGGTGGGACCCAGGCTCAGCAAACCAAACGGCCTCGTGGGCACTTGCCAACCTGACACGTCTGAGTTCACGAACTGCAGATGGTGCTGGCCCGTGTGTTTCATTTTCCCATTTCCCTCGACATCCCCGAGCAAAGCGAGTCAAGCGTGCCTTACCACAGCGCCTGGGAGACCGCGGGCAGGAAGGGATCAAATTTTCCAGTTTTGCCTCAAGCGTGTCACCACATCAGCAGACAACTCCTTTGCCTAATGCCAGTGTATTGTGTGTCACTTCATATTTCACACGATACAACACAGTCCAGCGATGCAAGTCCCTTCTCTTGCCGGCCGACTGGTATTTATGGAGATAGCAATTACCAGGAAACCAGGATTTAGGGCACGCAAGGGTTGGTGGTGGCGCAGAGCCCTTGCTACTGGTGGGTGGGATTCCTTTACCTCTCCCTGAACTCCTGCCAGGCCACTCAGCACATCTCCAGCCACAAAAAGTTTGCAGCTGCCTTGGTTTGAAGCACCACAGGAGGGGGAGAAGCGGGGGAGGCTCTATCAGCTCTTCCCAGGGAAGGCGGTTCAGTTCCTCACACCTCATCTTTGGTCAGGAAACCGAGATGGGGACAGGCAAAGCTGCTGAGCCTACTTAGACAGAATACCTCAAGAAAACATGCGGAGCCAAATTATGTCCCATTAACTTCTCCCAGCCCACCATCTCCCACAGCTATGCTGCAGGGAAAGCAGGTCAGCACTTGGACCATTACCCAGGCTACTGAACCCTCCCGCTCTCCAACCTGCTCTCACTGGCAATGCTGGGGAACACCACTGCTGTTAGCTGGGACACTGAAGCACCAAGGGTAACCCAGATTCAGGCAACCCAAATCCCACTGTGGTCCTCCTGCTCAGTGTTTCCTGCTGGCTGAGTCCTTCTGGTGGCCTGTTCTACAGATTTTCAGGGACAGTGGACAGAAATCAGGGCGGACATTCCCATGCAAGGAAAATGAGGTGGCTGTGTCAGGATAACCAGCCAGCCTGGACCGGCACAGGCTGGATCCATACCTCCTTCAGGTACAACTATTCGGACACAGGTCTCTTTTTTCCCTGCAACTCAGCTCAGGGCTCCAAGGATGCCGAGCCCTCTGTGGTCCGTGGTGGATGTACTCCAAGCATGGGCAGATGTGACCAGTCCTGCAAAGCACAGCCAAAGGGCACTGGACTATCTTTCCCAGCAGGGATGCAGCAAGGACAGCAGAGAACAGAGATGGGGCCGTACACCCTGGAGGCCGCAGAGCCTCCCAGATCAGCCTATGCATGGCAGCACAGAGGTGGGGGATCAAAATAACCCCCTGCCCACTCTGACCAGTGCTGCCATCGCTCACAGTGCTCTGGACAATCCTCCCCAGCAATGGGGGTGAGTGGGAGCTCAGGGCACGGGGGACTGAAGGGGATATTGGGTACCACTGCAGAGCAGCCGGAGCCCACGGGCAACAGCTGAAGGGTCCTGGGCTAAAGCCAGCCACAGGGACATCAGGGGAGGTAAACTAGTGGAGTCAGGGCTGCATGAGTCATCCGAGGTCGGACATCCGTGTCCTCGGAGGGATCAAACGCAGATAGCTTGGAGAAAAACTGATTGTCTATTCACCCTCCCTTGCCTCAGTTTCCTCATGTATAAACTGGGGACAATAAGACACGTTCCCGCAAGGCCTTGCTCTGTGGAGTGAAAGTTCACAGAGGGTGGTAAAAGTGTTTCGAGAGACACTGTAATTCTTTTATCTGAGTGACAGGAAGAAAAGAGAAAGAAATGAGAGCAGTTCCTTTCTTGGAGCTGGTGTTCCTTGCAACCCCGTTGTTTTGATTTCAGATGTATGGTTTGCACTTTTTTTTTTTTTTTTTTACTGTGATGCTATTTAAGGCCGAAAGGGGATTTCATCATCTCCCCACGGCCATTCTCAGCTGCAGCTCTGACCCCCCCTCCCCGCCTTGCTCCACTTGGTCTAATAAACTTTTTTTTTTTGCTTGGTCTAGTTTCCTTCCTTGTGCTCTTACATCATCTTTGTACTTATCTCAGATTCTAACATTTCCCATTTCTAAGCACCTCTGAGAATAGCAATAAACACCATGTACGGCGGTATCTTGGCATAATACGTCAGCCTCAAGCAGCAGTCCTAAGTGACAGAAAACCAGTCTGGAAATCTACGGTTCCTTCTTTAGAGGATACCCACTTGATAGCCGCTTGGCACTGGTTCATCAAGAAAATCAGTATTTACAGTTCCTGATTCTACAGGAAAATCTACGCCAAAAAAGTGAAGATTTGTTAAGTAAGAACCTGCTCTTATGTGCCCTCTGCTGCTCCCAAATGGCATTGAAATTAGCAGGATCATTCCTTCCTTCCCTCTTGTTTCAGAATGATTTATGGCCAAATACTATTCATTATAAAGCAGAGGCAGACTACTTCTGTGCAAGATAATACTCATTATGCAGACTTTCTGACTAGATTTTTTTCACTATTTCATTGATTATTTTTACACTGTAATGTGCAAAAACCTATTCATATCTTTATTAGCCTGACTTGTTTCCTACGTTTATGAAAAAGATCTTTCTTTGATAACAGTTATTATTGCTGGAATGAATGTCAGACTGTGATCTACTGTAATACATCTTTCTGAATTGCCTTCTCTAATTTTATTAGTTGAAAAAAACCACCACCTAATTTAAGGAGATAAAACCTCCTGGAAGTGGAACATTGCCACTAATTAGGGTAACAAGAACATGGGTATGAGTTGCTGGGGATACTGGAGTCCAAGCTTCTTTTTCTAACACAAACACAGGCATCTTTTTCTGGAACAGTCTTCCTCCTCTTTCTGAAATTCTGCTGCTTTTGGGGAAACTGTTGACATTAATCTCCTTATCCGTGATTCCCAGGGGTAAAATGCTGACCAGGACCCAGCAGCTCCAGATTCAGGTCCTGGGTCTGCTATAAACACCCTGTGTGACCTTGAGCGAGCCACCATTGGTCTGTGACTTGGTTTTTCCATCTGTAAAATGGCAGCAATGATGAATCTTGTGTTTTATTGACAGCTCTTACATTATGCGTATCTGCAGGGGAACTGCCCACTGAATCTCTTCATGGCTCAGTTCCCCATGTCTAAAAGAGGAATAATGATGCTTCCCTTGTCTGCTTTTTTCAATTACAATCTCTTCACGTATGCATGTACCTGAAGTACTGTGGGACTCTGCCACAGTACGCAAACAACACATTTCCCTCCTCTCCTACTGCAGACACAGCCCTCAATGCTCGGAGCTGGGTTTGCAGAGTGGCTTTGAGCGATCTGCCCCCAGCACTCCAGTGTGCCAGCTGCCATGGCTCGACCTCTCAAGGAAAGCTGCTGTATTAGTAACCAACTGATCGACTTGCAGTGAAGCACGTGAGAAGCACTCTCAGAGCACACTGTGCTAGCGAAATTGCAGGGTAACATCATTGCTGTGGTCAACAGCAAACAGCTGGGGGACAGAAACATCTTGAATTCACACTGCCGTTTCTGTGGATGAGCATTTAACCACTGCTGTGCACCCAGCTCCACAACTTTTGCTCAGCTAAAACATACATCCATGATAGCTAGGTATCCCATCTTGATCTAAAGTCTTTGGATATATATCTTACAAGAAAGAGACCAGTAACAAATTTTTACATTTGATACCTCAATTTAAATGCAGAATATCTTCACGTGACTACTGGAGAGGTAATTAGGGTAAGCAGAGACACGAATGCCTACAATGAGCAATCTTTTATCTTTGCTGCAGAGGTGACCTAACACCATGGTGACTCGGAAGATTTAATATAGTGCCTAGCTGAGGACAGGAATTTTGCACAATATTAGATGACAAAGTTGTTCCGTTGTTTAAGTACCACAGGCATTATTAGCCTGTCACGAGTCTGGGGTAGAGCTCATAGGCTGTAACCCTCACATCTGCCTTTGAACAAGGTTGCCTGCCTAATTATGTATGTGAAGTATGTCTGCCTATAAATACCAAATTTTTGCAGCTGAGTTTTGATTAAAAAATTTCTCCCAGCCCTCCAAGCAGACACAGCAGTCTTCACTGCCAACCCAGCTTGAAGCAAGACTTGATTCCACCCGAATCAACTGCATTTCAGTAGCAGGGGAGGAGTACGGACAAGCTTGCACGTTCCATTCTACCATTTTTCAGTGTGCAGAAGAGCAGCTGAACTCACGGCAACATTTGAGTGTAGAGAAAAAGAGGACAGAGCCCACTTAGAGATGTGAATTTCTTTCTCTTCGTAATTTTAATGTCCTTTACTTAGGGTCTCTGCACGACCAACTTATTATTCTTTTTCAGATGTTCTTCTCTAATTCATTAGATTCTACAATCTGCTGTTAAAATTCTGGTAAAGTTAGATGAATATGAAAAGATGGTTTTTTCAACTGCAGTTTTTCAGGAAGTGTACATAACGTCAACAGTTTGAACCCAGAGGAAACAACCGTTCTCCTCTGTTTATACTGCCGATGGGTGAATTTAGATTATAGCTCATCCAAATAGAGAAATTATGGGCAACTATGTCTAATTTTCTTGTTACAAAGTTGGAATACCAAGAGCTGGTTAAGAAACCAAGGGACTGAATTTTAAAAATAGCTGAGGCAATTCTTACTCAGCTCTCACTGCCTTGCAGCACCACCTACAGAGGGGCTGCCAGAAGCACAGCCACTGCCAAGGCTCGGGAAACTCCCAGTTCACCGGCGAAACAAATTCTGGTTCAGTGATTAACACGCTCTAGAAACTGGGAGTTTGACAGCCCTGAAGCCTGAAAATCCTCTGCTGCAGGATAACGGGAAGCATGTGGTCTATTTTTTCCAAGAGCCTCTCAATTCCCATGCAGAAAATGCACCTCAAGCAATGGCAGAGCTAACCCAGCCACCTCGCCGAGTTCTTCTTTAGAAACTTTCCCGCAGAAGAGCTTTTCTGGCAGCTGAGTGTCTCAGCTGCAAAACGACGGTGGGATTTTCCAGGGCAAAATGCACTCAATGGTCCATTAATCCTACCTTTGGCACAAGCCGATTGCAGGCTTCAAAAGGCTGCAATATTTCACCTCCTCCGTGTATCTGCTCAATTACACGAGACAGAATGTTGTGGGGTTTGACCTTCACTTGATCACCCAAGCATAAGGTCTGTTCGTCCTTGACTGAGCCTGGGTAGCTAAACAGCGGTGATACAGGGACCGGACTGCGAGAATGGAGTTTGCAAGCACAGTTTAAAAGCTGGCGTTTGAAATACGGCTCTGATTATCTTCCCATTAAAAAAAAAAATAAAAAGAAAAAAAAAAGCTTAGCTATTCCCCTCAAAATAGAATGTTCTTCTGAAATATGGAGTATTTTTGTCTTCCTCCAGAAGCCTGATCCAAATGCCACAGTAGTAAGTGGAAATTTCCCACCATTTTGGATCAGGCCCTGGCTGTGGGAGGCGGTGGGTGCAGGAATGTGCGAGGGCAGGCAGCATTGCGATCGCCTTACTCATGAAGAACAGCAGAAAAGAACAGGCATTAAAAACGCAGATAAGAGGGCAAAGGAAGACACAGGCTCCAACCTATGGCAGTGAGCTTTAACACCAAGAAGCAACAGCCCAAAATATTAACAGTATACGCTTAGAAAGAGATATTTAGTGATATGTGCTGTCTTGGGAGGGAGAAATATGATCCTTTTTATGAACGGATTGAGTGCTACCTTATAATGCGTTTGTTTGCCCTTGCCATGCCTGTAGGAAAGACGTACCAGGACCGCATTTCTCTGATGGCTAAATGTTTTCTTCTAATTTCCAGCCTACATTTATTCAATAGCAGAGAGAACAGATCTACCAGCTTTTCTCTGTTTAGACAATTAGTTACCTTACGAAGTCTAGCAGTATACGCCTTCAGTAAAAACACGTTGTATTTTAGCCCATTTCTATCTGCCATCATGTCTGGTATTCTTATTTCCTGCTAAATTTATCCAAAAGTCTTGTATTTTATTTGGATCAGACTTCAGTTGTTTTTCCTCTTTTTAAATGCTGGAACAATTTTTCCTGCTCTCAAATTGTGTTGTGTTGCTCCTGCAGTGATGCTGTTACACAGCCAGATACAATCTTGATAGGCCAGTGTTCTTAGATGTCTGGGTCAGAAATTGTCATTGTATTATGATCTTTATGTTTTGTTCCACTTGGATTCAATAATTTCTATCTCCATGCATTAATTTCCTCTATGTACATTTCCACTATATATTATGTATTCATTCGTGCCCTGCCTCTCCCCCTTTCATCACCCCTACCTCTTCTCCCCTTCGTCTCTTGGTACATACGCCTGAAGAACATTTTGCTATTTGTTTTAATTTCCTTTTCTAGGTCTAACTCGGCTTTACTTCTGGCACATTTCCCTTTATGCCTACACTTCCTAACTTCTGAGACGTAGTTTTCTTTGATTAATCCTTTTTTCCATTCCTTCTACTCCCTTTGCTTATTCCTAATATCCACTTTGAAGTGGCTATTCACCGAGTTAGGTCTGGAGCCGTTCCTGACAGAGTTTTATCCCTCTGTGTACAACTCCCAAATACTTTTATACCCTCTGCTTCAATTCCAAGCCTGCCCAATATTCAGACTTTTTTAAGCTGTCAAAAATTGAGAAGCAAAAGGCGTTAATTGCCCGCGTGTACCAACTTCCAGCAAATTAGGGTATCAGGCTTCCCATTGCGTTCATGTTCGCCATCCCACCATCTGAGATATTCGAACGGGTTTTCCCTGCACACGCATCCAGAGCTAGAAGATCACGGGGAGACCGCCGATGGCAGGAGAAATTCCTCTCGACCTACAGCCACAGCAGCAGTGCCAAGAAAAGGCTGGAAGGTCATTAGCTGAAACTGTTCTCATAGAATAAAAAATTGTTACAGTAGATTAAAAATTAGCATGAAGAAATGAAGTACGTACATATATTTTTAAAGCCTTTGTCAAGCAGCCAAAATGAAAACAGATTTCACCAGACCACGAAAAATGAAACGTGTGCATTAGTCCTTGTATGACTGGAGCTTATTTCCTTGCTAAATTCCAAGTTTCAGGTCTCTCCCGCTGAGGCAGAAGGGCTGCGCAAGAAAACTCCCCAAATGTCTTGTAATAGCAAATGAAATACTTTTTTCTATTTCTCACTGTATAAGTTTGCCCAGGCGGTTAGATAAAACGGGGTAACATTTCCAGAAAATGTGGTTGTGATTATAGTCACTGTTCCTACCATATGTGTAAATACTAGTTGTTTTGGAGGGATTTTTGGAGAGTCTAAGCTAGGGAGTCTCCCGAGGAGCGGCGTGCAGGTGCTGCCCTGGCCGTGGCCGCTGTGGTGCCCAGACGGGACCTGTCGGCCGTCCCTCGGGTGTGGGAGAAGGTGCGGGAGGGAGCCCAGACCCCACTGTGTCCCGCCTCCCCTGGGCAGAGCAGCAGGGGAAAACCATTTCAGTTCGCATCATTGAAAAGGCCTCTTTCAGAAAGCCAAACCCAGTTTTGCCATTTTAAAACAGCTTGTTCGTTTTCAGGGAATATCCTCATTTTTGAACGGTCAGTCAGCAAAGAAAGCTGTGTGAGGTTTTTCGGAAAATAGAAAATTCACTGGAAGCAAAGGAAACGAGGGGAAGGGGGGGTGGATTCAGAAAAAATAAATGGGAAAAGAGAAACCATCAGACCAAAATGACCACACTACAGTATTTTGCTTTGAACCAAACTTTTGCCTTTTGAGGATGAGTCACAGCACAACTTGAGAAGGAGCATGTTAACCGAAGACACTATGGAATTATAGAATCATGGAATGGTTACATTTGGAAGGGACATTAAAGCCCACCCAGTGCCACCCCTGCCCCGGGCAGGGACACCTCCCACCAGCCCAGGTTGCTCCAAGCCCCGTCCAACCTGGCCTTGAACCCCTCCAGGGATGGGGCAGCCACAGCTGCTCTGGGCAACCTGGGCCAGGGGCTCACCACCCTCACAGCCAAGAATTTCTTCCTCAGATCTCATCTCAGTCTCCCCTCTGTCAGTTTAAAACCCTTCCCCCTCGTCCCGTGGCTCCCCTCCCTGACCCAGAGTCCCTCCCCAGCTTTCCTGGAGCCCCTTGAGGGACTGGAAGGGGCTCCAGGGTCTCCCCGGAGCCTTCTCTTCTCCAGGCTGAACCCCCGCAGCTCTCTCAGCCTGTCCTCCCAGCAGAGGGGCTCCAGCCCTCCCAGCATCTCCGGGGCCTCCTC
>VYZM01017877.1:64127-81357 GCA_013398915.1 Dromas ardeola | reverse complement strand
CTCCCCCCCCGCCCTATCCCTTTTTCCTCCTACTTCACCCAAAATGAACAGAAGAGCTCTGTCTCGGTGCTGATCACCCCTCGATTCACCCCATGAATGATAAATGCAGTTGTTCTTCTCATAACTTCATGTTAGCATTGACATGAGGCTTTTGGCCTATTGCGCTTTTCGATGCCTCCTTTCTCCAAAGAAAAATATCTAAGTTATTTCATAGAGCAGAACTCTTCTATTCATGTAAGTGTGGGCACTGTTAAATACGCTAGTGTAGATTATTCCCATTGCTTGAATTTGTCCATAATTTGCTCTGATGTCCATCACCCTAGTTATCCCCCCCCAAAAAAATGACTAATACTGAAAGTCATCTGCGAGACAGGGGAGTCAGCAGACTCTAGTCTAAGCCTTCATTACAGAAACTTCAAAAAGCCATTTGTTCAGAGGCAGTTTGTGCAGCTTTTTCTAAGTTTTGAGCTGGTCAGGCTGTGATGGACTGCTTGGCAGCTCACCTCTACTGAGGCTTTTACGCTTTCTGTTCAAACTTATCGTTTATTTGTAATAGGCACCAGTAAATATCTGCTGGCAGTCTCGTCATTCTAAATTGCTTTACATTAATGCACCTTTATTAGGAAAAGCAGTACTTTGTGCTGCAAATCTTATTTCAACCGATGAGTTGCTGTTGAATGGTCTTTGTTGTCAACTTTATTACACCTGTGTCTAACAAGCTACATATTAAATTCCATTTGCAGATCAGGAAATGTCAATAGTAATGTGTATTATACATGTTCAGTTTGGCACTGCATTTAGTTCTTGTTAACATGATGTTTTGCCAGTATCAATATCACTTCTTTAGATCCCTGGAATTTTTAAAATATCACCTAGGAAAGTTAGTGATAGTTTAACCTCGCATACAGGGTACTGAGCAGTGAAAGCACACTTTTACTCAACAGTGAGTGCAATAACACTTAGCACTTGCATAAAACGTTTATTTACAGTGTTTGTTAACATTAATTGAAGTTGTTTCTAGGATGCTCATTCAAATGCAATGAAAGCTAACGGTGATTGGAAATTTTCGCTCTTGTGCAGCAGATGAGGTTTGTCACAGGCTCAGTCTTGGCTCTGGTGGACAGTTCAGAGTTCCACAGTTACCACAAGCGTACTGTTCTAGCGAGAAGTGTAGAGATGGCAGTGGGAGCTATTCACCTTTCACGTTCTAAGGTGCCCATCGCTGTCAGAGTTGCAGCTGATTACCTTTTCTTCGGGGTGGTGGCCCCAGCGCAGAGCAGCTGAATGCCAGCAGGGCAGCCTTGCAAGTTCTAGCCCATGGTGCTTTGGCTTACCTTAGTTCACTCTCCAGGCTTCTCCTGAAGAAATCCTTTACTATGAGAGTTTGCTGTCAAAAATGGCATTCTGCCCTGGAAGATGCATTCTCGTGTGTACAGTCAACCACTCCTTAAACTCAGATAGTCAAAGTAGCATTCCTAACAGTATAGTCCTATTTCAAAAGCTTGGTATAGGATAAAAGAGATCATTAGTTGAAGCCTGCTGCTTTGTTAAACCACAAGTATTTTGTCCTTGTTTTAGATCTGACATGCTTGCTTTATTAATTGTTCAGTGAAATATCCCTATTGCTCACACATACCCTCTACAGTACAAAAACTGATGAATAGAGAAGATATGTTGCCATTTTTATTTTTACAGACACATGTAGAATTAATGTTACCTGAAACTAGAGCGTAATTAAGTGTGTACATAAATGAGCGTATACTACATTTGCTTTTGCTTTTTGTCTTTTGCTGTCTGTTTTATTCTGTGATTACTGGGGTGCTTGTCAATAAATGTCTTACAAAAGCTTGTTTGTGGATCCTCTGGTCATAATCAAACCTTTTGCTTCACCAGTGAATGTTGAATCATAGAACCATAGAATGGTTTGGGTTGGAAGGGACCTTAAAGCCCATCCATTCCTTCCCCCTGCCCCGGGCAGGGACACCTCCCACCAGCCCAGGTTGCTCCAAGCCCCGTCCAACCTGGCCTTGAACCCCTCCAGGGATGGGGCAGCCACAGCTTCTCTGGGCAACCTGGGCCAGGGGCTCACCACCCTCACAGCAAAGAGTTGCTTCCTGATATTTAGTCTAAATCTCCCCTTTACTGTCAGACTTGCTGTCAGTACTGCAGTCAAATTGCCCTTGCTGTCATACTTCAGTATATTCTATTGCAGCTTTCCTACCTGAAACATTAGTAATTGGAAACTTTACTGTGCAGTTACTTTGGAAAACAAACCAAGCTTTTAACTGGATCTCTTATGTTCTTTCCGTTTACCAAGCAACTGAAATTTTTTTTTAAAGTTTGTGCATCAAAAAAAATGCTGACTTAAAAAGTATGATATCATGATGTATTTATTGAATACCCATGTTTTAAAAGCCAGTTTGTTTTGTTCTTGGTAAACTGTCATGCTTAAAAAATAAATCAGTATTTTCTCAACTGACCATACCCTATATCTGTCCTATGTCTCTTTTTTTCCCTTGTATCTTTTGCTGTCTCTAACTGGATGGGGCTGATGGGATCCACAAATCACTTCAGGAGCTGGATGAGGTATTGTTTTTCACATTTTATTCTGCTATGGTGCATCAAGCGTACATCATTGAACTAAAATGTTCCGTTCTTTATTCTGCTAATTTATTAAGTTCCATGGTATAGGATGAGGTGTCTCCCTGTACAGTAGGAGGACAAGGCTGCACACAGAAGAGCAGTATTTTGTGATATAATGTTAGATTGTTAATAGATACATCTATAAACTAGTCTCACTTATTGTATACATATGGGATATAGTGACTTTGTACAATAAAGCTATTAACTATTTTTTATAGATTGCATAGATTGCACAGACTTTATTGGTCAGGAAATAAGGTCAGGGAGCAAAAACAGGCTTTCAGGAAAGGATTGCCCAGGAAGGAAGAGGGATTGTTTTTTAAAAGGGGAGGGAGTGGGGAACCACAAAGCTTTCCAGGCCTGATAAAGGAAAATTAGAAATCTGGGAGAAACTAGGAAGTGAGGGGTTTGTGTGAAATCTTTCCCTAAGAACAAAAAATGAAGTAATTGGGTATGTTTCAAGTGGTATCACTGATGACACCACCTCTTTCTATCTCCAGTAAAGGAAGATTATTTTTTCTCTGAAATTACAAAGCCTGGTTCGACTGGCAACAAGATCTGAATTTGTCTTCCAGTTCCATCCATTCCCCTGCCTTCCTCTCGGAGGAAGAGGAGGGCTGGGAGCATCTATGGCCCCAGTGCTGTCGCTCTGTGGCCCTGCACACCGTTAGGTGTGTACCATACTCAGCCTTCAGCTGGAGAATCGTAGGCAGCTTGTTGGAAAGAACCTCTGGAGGTCACCTAGTTCAAGCTCCTGCTCAAAACAGGACTGTTGGTAATATATTCAGGGTCATCCAGGACTTTGTTTAACCACGTCTTGAAAACCTCCAAGAGCGGGGATACCATACTTTCTCTGGACAACCTCATCCAACGCTGCACCCATGTAGAAAGAAGTTTCTTTGTACCTGCACTGTAGCACTGAGTCTGTTTATATCGGTTTCTAAACCCTACCAAGAAAAATCTTCTGATCTCTTTAAAGGTCAGGAGTACTAATACCGTCCTTAACAAAAGAATTCTTATTGAGGGTGAAGGGCACATTTTCCTGGTAATGATCTCAAAGCAGATGGACAGTACCTGTATATTCAAGATCGTGGCTTTTGGTTTCTGCCAAAATGAGCTTTTAAAAAAACAAACCAACAAATCAACAAACACCCTGTACATTATGTTCTTATTCCTTCATAGTTGTCATATTTTAAGGTTTCTTGAGGTTGAAGTTATTCAACCTGCATCCAAAAGTATTATTTGAAAAATAAGATTCCGATAGATTTATCACAGGCATTTTGTGACTCATGAGTACTTTTAATAAGTTATGTGATTTTTTCCTAAAACCTTTTAATATTTCAACCCTACAAATTGGATTCTAGGCCCAAAATTAGTCTCAAAAAAGCGTATGGTACCCTTCTTCAACGGCAGCTGTGCTGCTGTACATCAGTCTCTGATAATATACCCTCCTGATTTGTTGTACCTGAGCTATTCAAATTATGACTGTTAATTGTGATAAAGGGTTTCTTTTACTCCTTCCCCATCTCCAGCCCTCCTGTGGACCTGTGGAAAGCTGTGTATAAGCTAGCTAGCACATTGTCTTATTTACTCTCGGCGAATCTCTGGAATTTTCTGGAGAATTATTCCACCCATTTTCTTGCAGGTTTCTTTGCCTCAGACCATACAGCTAAAGCAGCAAGCATGTATTGTTGTGATACAGGGTAGTGTGGATTGGTCACTGCCTTGGCTATTTTTGTTTAGCACCTTTTAATTTCCATTAAATATTTTAACAATTTTAGTTGCATGTCAGTTTGCAAGAGTGTTTTTGTCAGCTGCCTAGTAGGTGAGCGCCTGGCTAAATACAACGTTGTTTGCGAACAATCATGGGATACTATTTTTATTTCTTGGAGATATAATAAACATTTTTATTTGGAGATTTTCCCAAATGAGATTGTCAAACTTGCCTGGCCCAATATAAGCCATGCGACACCATTGAGTAGGGATCCCTTGGGTGTGCATCATTGTCTAATACAAAATGTGCCAACATGAGAATTACTTGAATTCTCCTGCAAAACCATATTTTCTCTTTGGAAATCTGCTAAGAACTTATTCTGAGTAACGTTCATCTTTCAGATCCTGTAGGAAGTGGGAGAGTGTAGCTCATTAGCACACAGGGACAAAGCAGGAGAAGTGGAGCTTGATCATACCTGCATCATGCGCAAAGTTTTGAGGTTAATTTTTATGGGAACGCATACATGCACTTTTTCCTAATGCTCAAGGATTTGGATCTAATTTGAGTAAAATTAATTTGCTGTCTTTTCTTGTCTTCTGTAGCTTGCTGATGATCGTATGGCACTGGTATCGGGCATAAGTTTAGATCCCGAAGCAGCAATTGGAGTAACAAAACGCTTACCTCCCAAATGGGTTGATGGAGCAGACGAAGTAAGTTGTGTGGCAAATTCAACACAGAGTTTCATTTCTCTTGTAGGAATTTAGTAGTGTTGTCAGTTATGTTCTTGGTGCTGTAAGTTTTATGATAGAACTAGTATTAGAAGAAAAATTAAAATAAGCGTGTTTTCTGAACTGGCACTCTTGTTTAGAGGAAAATATCGGGCTTGTGGTTACTTAGTATCTTGAAGGATATATTGCAAGTGAAATAAAGGGAGATTATCTATGGCCGGAAGTTGTAGAAGACTGGGTTAGTATCATCAGTGGGAGCCCAGTATTAACACTACACTGGGAGCATTGGGATAGACATGCTGTAGCTGAGCATTCAGACTTGAGGCTGCAGGAAAGTCCTAAAGCTTGTAGCAAAGCAAAGTTGTTCTCAGTTTGAAACTTAAAAGGAAGGGTACAAAAAAAATCCACTAAACTTTTTGTTTGAACGCTTTGAGGGGTCCAATTGAATAGACCCCAAAATGTTGGAGATGAGCAGTTTACTATGAGAAAACAGAAAGTGTTACTGTCTTCTAGTAGGAGAACTTTTCCTGCCTATGCAGTACTGATGCCTTGCAAGTTATGGAAGTATTTGGACAAATGCAAGGGAAAGATTCTGCAGGCACCCAATTAAAAACCTTTTCCAGTATTTGTATGTGAAGGTATTTGTGACTTTCAGAAAATCCTTTTAAAATGTACTCTCAGAACACATCGGCTCATCAGTTCGTGCGTACAGAACCTGTTGTGCAGAAAAGTGTTCAGTCTCCTTTTTACTACGATAATAATCATCCTTACAGAATTATTTTTAATGGCTTGTTTGAAAGCATGTCATTTGGCTTCTGCTGTTAAGCTCAGGCTCTCCAATGTTTAACAGAGTTCAAGGTGTGACCTGAATTTTTATTTATATTTTTGGAAGTTGGCTAAACCTTCTTACTATGATATTAATTATATAATGATAAAAATATTATTCCAACTTAATGAAGCATATTTAAAAACAGCAGTCTTGCCTAAGATTAACAAGACTAGGTTCAAAAAGTAGCAAACTCAAAGCATATGAGAGTACTCAGTTACTTCTTAGTCAGCTTTTTGTGTGTTGGGTTTTTTTAATGACCTTTGGTCTGCTTTTTATGTTACATGTATTTCTTTCAATGATTTTTGTCTAGCATTTGTCAGAACCTTTTCCTCTGAAACATTAGTCACTTCCTTTTGTTCATTGTTGAGCTTTCTCTTTTAGATCCAGTATGATATCGCCAGGGTTAAACAGAAGATGAAAGAATTAGCCAGTCTTCATGATAAACATCTAAACAGACCAACACTGGATGACAGCAGTGAGGAGGAGCGGGCAATAGAAATAACAACCCAAGAGATCACTCAGGTACAGACTGCTTTCAGTTCTAAACCTACAGTTGGACGTATCTGTAATGCGTCATGATGAGGTGGCGGTTTCCGTTGAGTAAAGCATTTCTTTTCTAATTAGTATTAGAGTGAGGCAGAATCCCGGGCTCTAGGGTTGGTGCTGCACTCACTGTCTTGGGGAACTTCTCACCGAGTCACTTAACCTCCCTATTCCTTTACTTAGCTGTTTGCTTTTCCACTTGGATAGGATTGAGAGACTTAAGCAAACAGATACATATATTCTAAGGCTTCCGGTCCAAGCAGTTATAATAAAGCAGATGTCTTTGGTCAGAAGTAGTTGTGTTACTCTGCTACCTTGTTAGCTTTAAGTTTTTTGTTCATTTATGTTCTGTGTTTCCATACCTTTTTAAACATTGCACTGGGCAATAAGAAATTAATTTCAAAAATCTAGAAATCAAAATATTAGTTTTCCATTTGGAACTTTTGCAATGTGATATTTAAAGTGTGTGTGTTGCTGTATGTTTTTTACTAATGGAATTGTTTTCTCAGTTATTTCACAGATGTCAGAGAGCAGTCCAGGTCTTGCAGAGCAGGTCCCGTAGTTGTACAGAACAAGAAGCACGTGTTCTCAGGAACGTAGTGTCTTCCTTAGCACAGTCCCTTCAAGACCTATCCACCAACTTTAGGCATGCACAGTCTGACTATCTCAAACGTAAGCATAAGAGATACAGTAATACAGGGGCACCTTCTGTGGAAAGCACTCATTAAGTTGTGCTTATTTTCTTGGTTGGGAGAACTGAAGCACAGAAAGGTTATGGTTTCACGATTAAATTTATCAATGAAACCATCCACATTTTTAGGGTGTCATCGCTTCTCAAATTGTGGTCGGAAAAGCTACTTCTCTTACACTGGTGAAGTAGCCATTGGTCTTCAGACGTGACACTTGCTGTTGATTGGTAGTCTGTGATAGATTAAACTTCAAAAACTAGTCTACGATAAATTAAAATTCTGCATCCGTAAACAGAGCGGAAGTGGAATATCCTCTGTTTGAAACTCTAAAATTGTTTGCAATTCTATTTTCAGCTAAGTAAGATTATTTTAATCTTGGAAGAAACCTACAAAAATTTGATCTTCAAATTGAATACTGATATAATATTTCTTCCTCCCGTAGTATAAATGGCACAGGTGGAACTTAGGATCACAGTTCAGATGAGGGATGTTCCTAACAGCATTTGTTAGAAAATAGCCTAGAGTGATTACATTTTAAGCTCTTAACTTACCTGATTTTTTTAACTTTGTGGAACATAATGACTTAAAATCACTGATTTAATCGGAATCTTGCAGGTCTGGTTGAATTTGTTGTGCTTTGTTAAATAGTAAGCCTATGTGACAGTTAAAATTTAGATACTGCTATTTATGTCGTTTATTAGCCAGATTTTCTTTCTTGTGCTTTTCTATGTGGTGCTTCAGACCTTACTCTTACTCTGATTTTAGTGTGCGTAAATACTATGCTCAAACTTAGTTTGTCTTTTACAGGCATGAAGAATAGAGAAGAAAGATCCAAACACTTCTTCGACACCTCAGTCCCACTGATGGATGATGGGGAGGATGATACACTTTACGATAGGGTCAGTTAAGATATTATTACACAAATTCAATATGAAGAAACTGCTCAATGTACTTTTAGTTTTAGTATGAAAATGTCAGAATGGTATGCCATGAGCACCAAGCTACATGGAAATTGTACTTCTGCAGATTTCTCTCATAGATTTTCCTAATTAGTACTGCTGTTGCGATGTTAAGATGATTGTGCCATCAGCCCCAGCGTTGCAGTGCGAGGTTGCTCGGTTTGACACTGAATTCTCCTTACGTGACTGACAAGGGACTAGAAAGTCTGTAAATGCAGTGCTGTCCTTTGTCCCACCACTTTTCTGGGCAGATGCAAGAGCAATTGTTAGAAAATGGTGTGATTCTGAGTTTGGGTGGAAGGTGGCACTCTTTAAAGTTTACTCTAAAGTGTAACTAAAGAATTCCAGTATAACAGGTGGTTGCAAATGATGGCGTAATGCTGAGTTTCTGCACAGTTAATTGGTATGTTGTACAGCAGGACCAGACACGCTGCTTTGTTTTACTTCATCGTGGAGTTTGGGGATACTGCATTTCTAAGCAATGGTGCTCTATTGCGTCCTATCTGATAGTGCTGCGGAGTACTCTTAATGGTAATGTTTAATGTTTTAACTGAAAACTTACAGAAAAAGTTAAGGCAGCTTTTCAGCTAATCTTGTGTATAAGAGGTTTTTCACTTATCTCTATATAAGAGTGATGGGGAGAAAGATAATGTTCAGTTGTGAGTGGCCTTGGGAGACAAAAACAGTAAGGTCTCCATAGTTTGAAACAAAATCAGAATTGCTGCTGTGTCTTTACAGATTTTAATGGCCATTGGTGTTACAGGACTTTCTGAAATGCTCATCAATAAGTAGATATTCCGTAACTACAAGACACATGTATTGGTTTTGTACATCAATAAAAACATTCTTTAGGACACATCCTATTTTTAAAAGCTGTTTATGTGTTCAGGCAGGATATAAGATTTAAATTTTTTCTGCTAAAACTATAAATAGCTGTCCAAGTTATTTTAGTGGCCCTGAAACTCTGTTTTTAAAATACAGTAAGATTTTTTCCTTAGATAGTTGTCTACTATGGAAATTGCAAAAGGACTGTTGTGTTATGAAATCTTATAATTATTTCTAGTGTTTTCACGCCGTTAGTGTTAGTTAACATCTAAATCTTTTATTTCAACAGGGTTTTACAGATGACCAGCTAGCATTGGTGGAGCAAAACACATTAATGGTGGAAGAGCGGGAACGAGAAATCCGTCAGATTGTACAGTCAATCTCCGATCTCAATGAAATATTTAGGGACCTGGGAGCAATGATAGTAGAACAGGTACATTGACATCACAGTGTCAGTAAGAAATAGGAGATTCCATGTAGCATTAAGGCTTCCAGAAGACTTTTCCCGTTGTAACGTCCCATTTTCATGTGCTTCTCGCTTTTCCAAACATAGATCTTCAGGCTAAGGTTTCCTCTGCTTGAAATCTGCCAGAAGATGAGTTAATGGAGGAAAAAAAAAATTGAAATCAACTGCTTATGGGTGTTAGACTAAAAAAAACATAGAATCCGAGAGTTCTGATAGTTATTTCTCCCAGAGATTCAGTTTAGGTTAAATGTCTCAGCCAGAAGCACCTGAGCTGGAAGTGAGGTGATTATTGAGGGATGTGATGTGAGATGGTGACAGAGCTGCCAGATCGGCAATGAGCAAGGAGGTCCTTTAATGAAGCCCCAGCTACTTCTGTAAAAGTTCATAGTTTACATAGTTTATTAGCTGTTTGCTGTGAGCGTTGTTAATTACTCTGCTACTTATAATAATAATTGCATTATGAAGTTCATTTAGGTTCAGTTTGGTGCTAATTCTCTCCGTTTTATTTAGGGAACAGTTCTAGATAGAATTGACTACAATGTTGAGCAGTCATGTATGAAAACCGAAGAGGGTCTAAAACAACTACATAAGGTAAGCTGATGGAATACTGAAGCTGCTTTGCATATCTAATAATCTTTTATAATTTAATAGCCATTAAGTTATTCAGTCATTTTTCAGTTGGACATTGTCCCTTTTAGAAATGATTGCAGTACGGTGTAAAACGTCCAACTGTACTGCAGTAGGAACTTCCCATATAACTTCTGTTAATGCCGTGCTTGATGCCTGGTGTTAATTTCTTAAATCACTTTCTGGGCATTCAAGTAATGTGCTTTGATCTCATAGTGCTGACCTGCTGGGACCTATCTGCAATTCCTTCTCTGTTTTGAGAGCCCAGCACTTGTGGAACAGGACCGGTTATTGGGTACCTCGCTAATAGATTTCAGTCAGATACGTCCTGGTTTGAAAACATCATCTCAATAGTGTGAGCAGCAAGAATAACTTTTAATGTTTTCTCTTCCCATCTGACACTTGCTAGAAGTTAGGTCCAACCTTATGCTTTTAGTGTGAAGCTTTTCCTATGAACATCTGAAAAGTTTGAATTGGCAGCAGAACACAGAGTTTTGCGGTTGTTCTGTTGGCTCTTTTGTTTTGTTTTGATTTTAAGCTAAGTTCTGACTTGTCAGGTCAGTTCCATCCTTCCATTGCTGGAAATAAAGTAGAATGAGAGATTTATGCAAAAGCCTCTATTTAAGTAAAACATTCTGTTTTGGAAACATGGACATCTTACTGCTACACACTCAACTTCATATTATGGTAGGCTTCTAATATGGAGAGCAAAAAAGTGCGATTTGAGGAAAAGGAAAATAAAATGGTTATATGTTTGTTCTTGTTATACATAAAAATAAATTGTGGATCACTAAAATAAGGCATTGACCATTGGTGAACAAGGCTTAAAGTGATTGCAAGCAACTTGCACAAACTGAACTGGAAATAAATGAATCTGTTGGAATGAACGCTCTTTCTAGCCTAGTGGTAGTTAATGAGTTGTCAGCACCCCCCTGTTTGGATTGCTGGCTAGAGTATGGATTTTTGATGCAATATATACCTGCTTTCAGTACGGCATAGGAATTTCTTCACCTATCAGGGAAGACATACGCACAGGTCTGAATAGTACTATCAAAGACAGCTGCCTGCTGTTTCTAATAGTGGCGTTAACTTAATTCTGATTTGATACCTATAATGTCAGTCTCCGTTTCTGTTTTAATTGGCATAATTATTACAAACTACTGAGACGGCACTTTCACAGAAATTGCATTAATTCGCTGCAGAAGTCTGGTGATATGAATCACTGGTTTCCAGTTCCTGCCTCAGGTGAAAATTGGAAGCAGTTGTGATACTTTGTCAGGCTTTGATAGCTCAAGCTTCATTAAGTAAATAATCACAGCGGTTGCATGTTACATAGTTTCAGGACAAAAACTCCTCTTTAGCAGATCTGATAGTAAATAATTACTTTCCAGGGACTGTAAAGGAGACGAATTAATATCTTTTTCCCTTTAAATTTTGAAGGTTTATTAATTTAAAAAGAATTAAATACAAGTTTTGTTTTGTTTAGCTTCTATTAGCAGACTTTCATTTGGCTTTTGGAGAGTTTTCTCCACGTTGCCTCCTGGGAAAAAGAGGAAAGGGATGAGGAAAAGTGGTTAGAAGAAAGGAGGAGTGAAACAGAAAACTGAGAATCAAATCAAAAAGAAAGCTTTCAGTTCTAATTGAAATTAAATGAAAATGCACAGCTGACTCAGGTACAACAAAAATGCCTATTAAAAAATGAGGTTTTGTTGTGAATTCCAGTGTCCTTCAAATATAATACAGGAATCTTATATCAGCAAAATGAGTTAAAATATCTCACCAACTTTTCCTGTTCAGACTTTCACGAACCCGGTTGCTGGATCTTGCTTCCATGGTCTTCCCAGCCAAGTGTTCCTCCAGAGGGAGTGTCGCTCCTGGGGGGGCATAGGGCCTCTCAGGGGCTGCTGGACACAACTGCGGGAAGGCTGCTTCACCCACAGGAGGATGCGTTCCTCTTTGTTAGAGAGTCTGCTGTTTAATGCAGATAAACGCGACTTTAGTGGACACTTGCCTTCACTGAAGTCTGTGGTGCAGACCAGAGTTATTTTGTGGGGGTTGCTTGCAATATACGTTGTACGAAATGACAAGGATCTCGGAATTGTTCCTTGGTAAGGTGTACTTCACTTGAGCCAACCACGAGTCTGTAATTTGTAGCTTTGCAGAAATCTAAGTACAAATTCTTTCTTTTCTGTTTCTATAGGCAGAGCAATATCAAAAGAAGAATCGGAAGATGCTTGTAATTTTAATTTTGTTTGTTATAGTAATTGTCCTTATTGTTGTTCTTATTGGTGTAAAGTCACACTAGGTTTCACTTCCTTTTCTCATTTTTGGAGTTTATGTGAACTTTCTTCCCCAGTGCGAATGGACAGACCTGCACTCCAGAAAGCTGCCTTTGAATGTATAAGCCCTTGTGGTGCCAAGTCTGTGCAATGTTTCTGTAGAGCTCTTCAGAGTACAAGTTTGGTGATCTGTGAGGTGTTTGTAAGGATTATATGGAAAATGTCAGGAAACTTGATGCTCCCACACGAATAATTTGGCGCTCTATGCCGGGGTATTTGGAAACACAGTACTTAAAAATAATTACAAAATTGAAGTTTACCGGTGAGTACAGTAATTAGGGTGTTACTGTGAACAAAAATGTGCTGTCGTCTGTATTCTTATGTCACAATTGTGACAGGCTTCAAATTTAAACCATGTTACTGAGTCACGGGACTAGATAACAAAAATTGATCTAGATGTAAAATATGTTGAGGCACAAAAATGTTCGACTTCATCTCCTTTCTTCCAGACTCAGAAACTCCAAAGAACTGGATAGAGAGCTAAAAAAGAAAGCTTTTAGCAACCAGAATGTAATCCAACCCCTGTGATCTTAATTTAGATACTGCACCATTACTAAGAATCAGAGTAGTACTTGATCTTGTAAATAGCAAGATTTAATCACGGGCATAATTTAACACATTGAGTTAATTAAAAAATTTTCTGAGATGGAGTAATCACGGGAATGTTTTTCCTCATCAGAATGATGATATATATTTTTTCGTGTACAATTTTTTTAGTTTAAAGTACAAACATTACATTAAAGCAGTGGTGAAGTTTAACCTAAACAATGGAGATTCACCTTCTGGCTTTCTACTCCACCTGACCTGCTGTAGTGGGTCTCAGATGTTTCAAACTTTAGTTCTTGTGTGAGGTGTTTATTTTACAGTGCATCTGTCCATGTGTGTTACGGTTTTTGTGTAAGAACTGACTTCACTACAGTACATATTGCATCCATTTTCCCTGACAGAAGATTATTTATTTGAAATGCTTGCCTGGAAAAGGATGTGTTTATGGTGTCTTACTGACCAGGAGAGATGTTATGCAAGTGACATGTTACTTGGCCTTCAGTAGAGAATTTGGGTTATTTTCACTATTTTTTTCAGTGGAAAACTTTGCTGTAGGCTATAAAAGAGAAATTAGGGAAACACCTAAGTTATAGAATACTCATGATTTAATTCAGGCCTAAAGTGGTGTGCAATTGTAGAGGCCTTGCCTTAGTATTTTTAATCTGGCTTTTCTGTATGGATTTTTTTTTCCCCAAAGGGATTGTAACTTACTTCCTTCATTTTTTGACTGATACAGTGCTCCCCCTAAACTTGCAGAGATGCTCTGCTCAAAGCCCCATAGTGTTCGTAACACTGTGATATCAAAGTTGCGTATGTCGACTGTCCTGAGTTTATCTTCACCGCGTCCTAAGGAGGACGTAAGATGTGGCTTTAAACTGCCTTGGTGCAGGAACGGACCTGGGGCAGAGACTGCAAAGCTGTGAAGGCCTCGGCTTTTTGTGGGGCTTCTTGTGAAAAGCTTTGTACCGCTCTTGTTACCTCCAGACAAAGGGGATCCTTAACTTCCAAAACTGCCTCTTCAAACCCTCGATTAAATTCGTAAAGTAAATTGGTAACAGAATGAATGATGCTTGTAGCTGGGTGTGCAGCTCCCCTGTTCTGGTAACGGATCTTCTCAATGATCGTGAGTAAAACTACTGTCTCCCTCGTGTGCTGTCTACAGCAGTGGGTGTGAAGCAGCGTATTGCTATAATTTAAAATACTGTATTTGCAACTTTCTCTCTAACATGAGATTGTGTTATTTATTTCTGTCTTGACTGGTGCTTTTGACATTTTATCATGGCTAATAAATTCAAAGAAGTAATAAAACATGTCCAACCTAATTGGTCGATTACTTTTTTTTTTTTTTTTTTTTTAAATAAACTGAAACATACTTGTGTGATGTCAGTGTGTCTCTATATACTCTTCGTAATTAAATGAAAGCAGCGGTGACATGAAATATCTTTGGGAAAAAAAAAATTGTAATGTTGTGTAGCATAATGTAATTTGCATTGTCAAGAGTGATTTTCCCCCTAGCAGTTGTCACTGAAATGGCCGTGGTATCTTAGCTCCACTGAGGTAACTGGCTACATATTTTCTGTCCAAATTCTGTAGAACACAAAGTACTTTTAATATGCATCACACAAGAGGTTAAACTCAGATGTCAACTGTCCTGTGTAACTTGAGCTGGAATTTATTGAAGCTGATTATACCCAGGAAAAACCCTCAGCAAGACAACTTCTAGGCTTTAAATAATTTCAGATGCCTAGCTTGTTACAATCCAGTCTGAACTATCAGCAGCTGAATCAAACCCGTACGCAGTGCTGTAAAGGTCTCCCTGGCGTGTCCCCGACGGGGTGCCACCCGTGACGCTGGGCCGCGAGAGCCCGTCACAACCGCTGGGGCTGCCTGGCTCTGATGGCGGCTGCTGTCGCTGCGGGTCACAGGAGCCAGGGATGCCCGACCTGCTGCCAGTGCTGCCCTCCAGCCCTGCCACGGGCGCGGGACGCCGCTCTTCTGCGGGCGGGGGCCTCTGCGTGGCTGCTGGATTCCTCTCGGCTTGTCCGGAGCCTCCGATTCCTCCCAAAGAGCGATGGGAAGCTGCGTTCCCCGAACAGAACAGCGCTGCCAGAGCATCGCCCGAGCCTGTGCTCCCCACCTGGCGGCAGCGAGCTGTGGAGCTGTTGGCCTGTACAGAATTTCTCCATGAAAATGCATGCAAAAATGAGCTGCTGCTCCTTGTTAGCACCAGTTCATCCTAGTGATATGTGAAAATGACAGTATTAAAAGCACTGTGATAGCAAATTTCTTTCTACTGCAAGCCTTCTATAGAAACTGAAAAGTAAAATGGAAGAATTAGTCTCTTGCTCGGTATATTTTAGAATGTGCTAAAAAATTTAAATTAATATAGTTGATACAATGTTCACTGAGGCTGCCTAGATTGCATTGGTTCAGGATTTGCTTTTATGAAACCCTTAAAGCACAAAAGAGTCATACCACTTTTGTTTAAACCCTTGGAAACCTTGCTTTTGGTACAGTCTTGCAAAATGGAAGCTTTTGCATAGGTGAAAGTGAATCTGATTTTGTTGGAAAAAATTTATAACCTGCCTTCCCAGAAAAATTACAGTTCATTAGAACAGGGAATCCATGATGATTTTGCATCTTAATTGTGATGGCTTATGTAAGGTTATGTTTGAGTCACTTAATTCCATACTCACCGCTTGTGGAGGAGCGGCCGTGGGAGACTGGTCCGTGCTGCAGCTTCTACTGTGGCTCCCAGGAGCAGAAACGTTTGCAGCTGCTGGTAGTGGGGAGTTTGTGGGAAGTTTCTGTGCTGTAGAAAAATTTATTTTCTCAGTCCATTGCCTTGACTCGGCCCCTCTTCTGCTGTCCTTCCCTTCCATGCAGGAAGGGTTGAGGGTTGGATGGGGATTTCCTCCTGCTGTTTGCCTTCCCAATAACGTGAATTTGGGGATGTTCTTGCAGTAGCAGGAGTAGCAGAATCCTTACTCGATGGCGAGGACCTTACTGCCCGGTTGAGTCTTTGGAATGTCTCAATCCTGAAATAATTGCTGTGCGATTGTGTGTCACGTCTCCATCGCTGACCACGTGTATTGGAGTATCAGCGAGCCCCTGCACGGCCCACGTTCTGCAGCTCAGCAGGGACTCGGAAAAGTTGCAGCAGGAGCCTGTCCGTTGGGTTACGCCGACCGGCCTGGAGGATGCGACGGGCCTCTGCAACAGATTTAGCTACATCTTTTATTCAGGCTAATTTTAAATATATCGGGCAATAGAGTTTCCATAATGTCCCTTCAGAGATTAAATAAGACCTTACTCTAAGGAAGCTTTTTCTGCAATTCAGCCTATTTTTTTTTCTTTTTAGATGTATTTCCATTACACGCATCAGCATTCACTTTTCCAGTGTAAGTGGAAGTGGATTCCCTTTCCGATGTTTAGATTTTCCTAGCTTTCGATTAACGAGTATTGATTCCCCACTGACCTAACGTTAGTAGGAGGTGACTGGCAAATATAAAAAGATGAGGATAAATACTCTATTATATTTAACACGATCATTTAAATTTACTATGAAAGCTGGTGTTTGGAAAACATTGTTTCCTTTTAGCAGATCCCCACGCTGTACCTTAGAGCCTATTTTGGCTTTTTCCTCTTTCTGGAATGTTTTTAGATGTACATTTTACCCGCTGTTTAACTTCATTTGGAAAAGGGGCATTCAGCTTTTTCTATTTTATCCCTACCTCACTTTACGCTTTCAAGATGAATGAAGCTGGTGAAGGGCCTGGAGAATAAATCTTATGAAGAGCTATTGAAGGAGCTGGGACTGTTTAGTTTGAGGAAGAGGAGGCTGAGGGGAGACCATCGCTCTCTACAACTACTTCAAAGGACATTGTAGAGAGGTTGGTGCTGGTCTCTTCTCACAGGGAATTAGCGACAGAACAAGAGGGAATGGCTTCAAGCTGCAACAGGGTAGGTTTAGACTGGACATTAGGGAAAAATTCTTCCCAGAACGAGCGGTCAGACACTGGAATTGGCTGCCCAGGGAGGTGGTGGGGCCACCATCCCTGGATGTGTTTGGGAGCCGTTTAGCTGTGGGGTTGGGGGGTATGGTGTAGGGGAGAACTCTGTAGAGTGGGGTTAATGGTTGGACTCGATGATCACAAGGGTCTTTTCCAACCTGAGTGATTCTATGATTCTATTTCCATCCTCAGACGGTGCTACGGAAGGGAAACGCGGCCGCCGAGCTGGGAACAAGCGGCGGTTCCCGCCGGGGCGCCGGTACCTCCCGCAGCGCCGGGTCCGGGCGCTTTCCCCCATTTCCCTCTGTG
>VYZM01017877.1:46221-63484 GCA_013398915.1 Dromas ardeola | reverse complement strand
CCGGGCCTCGCGCGGGGCCAAGGAGGCGGCGCGGCGCCCCCGGCCCGGCCCGGCCCGGCCCGTTGGGGTGCGATGGGGGTCGCGGTGTCCCGACGGAGCCCGTGGGGTCGCGACAGGCGTCGCGGGTCGCCAGGCGCTTGGCAGGTCTTTGCTGGACTCCCCAGTCTCTTAGGATAATATTTTTAGCCTTCTTTTTGTTTGTTTGTCTTTAATTAAATTGCTGTGTGAAACAATAACTCGGGACTAGTAAATTAACCCATCCACGTTGATTTAGGAAACGGCCTCAACTCGGAAAAGCTCCGAGGCAGCCTCTGCACTGCATGGTGTGCCTTTAGATTGTAATTCCTATGGCTTAAAAGAGATGCTTGTAAAGGAAAGCACATTTGTGTTTTCTGGTTAATAAACAGGTTCATCGTATTTCCTGTTTCTTTTCACTCTGGAGGTTATTGCATTTCAAACTGTGCGCGCAATTTCTTTGTGTCCAGCACCTAAAATCCTGTAACTGAAGAGTGCCAGAGCACAGTGGGAATGAGAGGGAAAGCAGCGTCCGACACAGTTCTTTGTCTTCAAATGCTCCTTTCCTCCCCAGGTGTGGCAGTCCGCGCTCGGCACGCTGAACCCCAACCCCACCGACAGCTGCCCGCTCTACCTGAATTACGCCACGGTGGCCGCCCTGCCCTCCCGGGTCAGCCGCCACAACAGCCCCTCCGCCGCCCAGTTCATCACCCGCCTGGTCAGGAACTGCCTCCCGGGAGGCGTCAACAGATGCATTGTTGTAAGTGCCTCTTTGAAAATGCTTCTGGTGAAATGTCTAGTCCAGTATTTTCTCGACTTTTCAGGATTTTAGCTGTATCCAAGGAGACTGGAGATGGGCAGGTTTTACCGATACAATTATACTGACATTTATAAGTGGTTTTGCATTGTTGCGTAAACAAGACCTAACTGTAATGGCGTATGCATGCTCAAGCAGTTGGAGGGAATTAAGGTTGGATATGTATGGAATGTCTTCGGCTAGGAACATCCCTGCAAAGGGAACGAGTAGCGGCTTTTTTGACCTAGGATTTATGACATTAGCACGTGCTTTAGAAGATAGACGTAGCCTGCGAGCAGAGTGCGATGTCTATATAGCATCACCCATTTAAGGTCTCGTTTGTGGTGTTCAGTGATTTTTAAAAGTCTTAATGCAAACTAATGCTCCAGTGGGAGTCCTTTGCAGGACAAGCTTTTGGACTGCGTTGGTCATCTTCTCTATGAGCCTGTTGAATGTTTTATTTGTTTCTATGGCTTCTCCAGTTTAATTCAGATATCTAGGTTGTTAGGGAAGACTCACGTAGTCAGTGTCAGTAACAAAATCTAATTATACCCTTCACTTGGAAAACTTATTTGCAAGAGTAATAACTCTACTTAATTTTTTTTCCTTATAGTTAACTTTGAAAATGTTTAGCTAAAACTGCTTTCCATTGGTAATTTCTGTAATGAACTTCAGAAAAATACATGTTAAAAAGCTTTTGGATTAATATTAGCCACATTCTCATATCATTTCTCTCTTTGTTTAATTTGTTTTGAACACATATTGATGGTTCCCATGCTTTTTTTTGGTCTTGATCTGTAGACTAACCTGTGTTAATTGCACTAGTATTATTAAAGCAGTCCAGCTCCCTCATAAGGATGTGCTAATTCCCACACCGTCAAATCCAGCAGTCTAATTTATTTCCAGATGGGAAATGAACTGAACCAGTTCAGTGTGTTACTGTTCGTACTGCTGCTCCATCCATGCAAAGCACGGCGTGTCAGTATGTCTTGATTCAGACAGCAGTTATTTCCCCCCCATCCCCCCCCCTTTTTTTCCCCCTCTTCACCAATAGTACCACAGGTAACAGATCCTGTTAAATGTAGTCTTCCACATCGCTAATGTTGTCCGACTTGTTTGTCTTCTGGGGGGCGTTTCAGATGGTCTGCGAGCGGTCTGAAGTCTTTGCTTCGGCTTGTGCATTGGCCAGGGCTTTCCCCTTGTTCACACATCGCTCCAGTGCATCCAGACGCACAGAGAAGAAAACTGTAACGGTAGAGTTTTTCCTGGTTGGACAAAACAATGGACCAATAGAAGTGGCAACACTTAAAGTAAGATTATTTTTTTTCCCTGTCATCATTTTTTTCTGTTATTCTCTAAATGTTTTTTTCTTCAATTTCTTGCATGCACAAATACATCTCTCAGGCTACATATGGAATAGGTGTTGTATCTAAAGTAATAAATTCTCCTAGGTCAAAGTTCCTTGAGATTGATCGGTTCACAGCACCTGTGAGTAGAAATATTGAACATATTACTGCAGCAAAGGCTGAAGGTGTTATTCAGAATTTAGATTTCAGGGGTGGAAAACACCAAACGAATAGCACAAAGAAAATGTTTCCTTTCTCATGTTTATCATAGATGCAAGTACTGTATTTTTAGCCGTCAATATTACATTGCCTTTGGTGCGTGGGCTTCTCACTTTCTTTTACCCAGGCAAAATCTGTACACGGCTGTGGCAGGTGAATATCACAGTGAAGTCGCTAAGAGTTGCTTATTCTGGGATCCCATATGGCCTCTGCTGTTTCTGTCTGACGTACCCCTTTGGCTGAGTTTTTCTAGCAGAACTGTAGCCAGAAACGAGACCCTAAGAAACGATACAGCTTGGAGATGAGCTGTACATAACAGTTAAATATGTCTAAGTCGTCTTTCAGTACCAGGTAATCAAAGACACTTTCCCTTGCACCTGGCTGTTACAAAGAGGAAACTCCGCATCAGGTAACTGTTAGTATGCTGGGTCATTCCTCTTCAGGATCTAACCTAAAAGCTATCCCAAGGTTTGTGCTGAAGCTGTTAGGGAACGTCCTGTGCAGTGCTTCAGTACAGGTGGATGCTCACTTAGCCGGTCAGTCACTCAGGTTGTACCTTAAAAATGTTGGCGATGGATTTGACAAATGGTACGGTGTTGCTGCATCTGAAATTCACACAATTGCAGCTTTAGGTTTTGGGTTTTTTTTCTTTTAGTATCTTTCCCTCCATACGTTATCCTTACTCTATGAACTGATTTGGCCACAGCAAATGATGCCAGACCAGTTTTCAGAAAAGTGACAAAGACACAGGTGCTATGAGTACAGCTGGCGATCATCAATTTTGCCATGCCCCAAGTCAGAAAAATCATAGCTGGTGTCAAAAACAGTTCCTTCAGATAGGTAGATTCCAAACCACTTGGGTTATTTATAACTAAAAAACAAAGCTGGAATTATTTCTACCTCCGGTTCTTCCCCTTGATGTCAATGCCAAAACTATTATTGGCTTCCTTCAAGCTGAGTTTTCACCCCTTAAATTCAACCAGCACCAGACAGCTAATGTAGAGCAGGGAAGAGGCATGTAGTAGGATTTTTTTAGCTAAATCTCTCCCTTGGCATGTTGCTGTATTTTGCACCTTCTGCATTGTCAGGATATTTTATGGCGAGGACTAGCATGGATTGTCAGAGTTTTACAAGGCACTTACTAAAGGCTGGCATTATCCAGGTTCTCTTGCGTACCCAGGAAGCCAAACCCAGCACAGCTTATTTCTGTAAGTCAAATTGTTTCCCTCGGACTCTGCCTTTGGGTTAGAACACCTCCATTTACCTGCATGGCCCTAATGGTGAATCACTCCAAACCTGGCGTGGCTCCTGAGGAGGTCCTTATCCCTTTAGGGGAAGTAAAGCAATCAAAAGCAATTGCAGGGAATCGGGCACCATTCCAAAGCAAGCCGAGGTTCGTGAGTCTGCTGGGGTACAGAATGTAGAGTCCTTGGGCCAGTGTGGCCAAGCCAAACTGCAGATACCTCTGAAGGCACAGAGGACAATCCAACACGTTGGATTCCTTTGAAACCCATCTTGACTCACCCGTCTGCTGTGTGCAGTCTTCAGTGTAGTGTGGCTACTGGAAAGCTTGAATGAGGTTTCCTTCCACCTAGTCTTATTGTTTCAGGTTGTTGATTCACAGGAGTTAGCAATTGAAGCTTAGTGTCTGGTGCCCTCTTTGTCCTTTTTGCCGGGAGGATCCTTCTTGAAGGAAACAGCGTCGGCATGCTCACTGTCGACCATTTTGATTCTGTGCACTCTTGATTAGATAAGTTCTTACTCAGTCCAGGGGAGGGTCAGTCCATTTTGCCACAGGAACAAGGAAACAGATGCATGCATGTTTTACACAAATATGAAATATTCCACATTCCCCGTGGGACTGCCATATAGAATGTCTTATGGTAGTGGTCTTTATTGCACTCAGCCACCCTGCCTGCTGTATGTAAACTTTGCGGTTTCCCATGTTGTAGAGTATGTAATCTCTGCAGGGTTCTAACCCGAGCAGTCGACAAGCTCGTTGTGACTTCCTGAATTGGCTTCCTCTTATCTTTCTTTCCTTCACCTCACATTGCCTTCTCGGTCTCCCTTTGATCGTGGAGAAGGCTGCTGATTTTGCAATATCAGTGCACTGTGGGAAGGAGTGCAGTTGCTTAGAAATTAGAGCACAGGGAAAAATAACTTGAGCTTAACACATACAAATGGCTACACTAATGGCTAGCTTGGTTGACATTATTTAATACTGTACAACTGCCTGTGATCAGTTGCGGTTAAGCATTAATGTGCTCCAGAGGAACCACGCATCTAGTGTAGGCTGCTCAGGACTGAATGCAAAGCTGTGCAGAAACAAGCAAAACCAAGGGCAGTTCTCAGGTGTCCTCACTTCTTTTCATAGTGTCTGGCAAGTGCCACAGAAGGAGTCAGGCTGGCGGCTCGAATTGTGGACACCCCCTGCAACGAGATGAACACAGATAACTTCCTGGAGGTAGGTAATACACCCGCTGAGTAAGAGTTACTAGTTGTAAGTCTAGGCTGCAGTAATCAAGAACTAGTGTTGCTATCTCTTAGCAAAACTTGTACATCAGCAGTGGGAAGCACATCAAAGAACCTGTCCAAGGATGCTGAGGCTATTTCTTTGGCCTTAAATATTTTGTAGAACTTTGCTAAGTTGGAAGGAGGCAGAGTGTACAGCTTGGGGTAAGGCACTGGGAGTCAGAAGACATGAGTTCTTGATTCGGTCGTGATGCTGGCTTCTTTGCCAGTGTTTCTTAAGCCTGATGGTGATAAGAGTTTCTGAAATGGTGGGAGGGAGGTTGACGTGTTTCCAAATGAGTTTTTTCATAAAGATCTGGCAAGCTGTTGAGAACAAAAGTATTCCTGTCTTATTGCTTCATGATCCAATAGAGTGAATACCTGGCCTTTACTTCTGAAGATTCCTTTTATTGGCGGAGCTTAAAGGTTAAATTTGTGTTTCATGCCACAGTACGTCAAGGATGTCTCAGTGGAGTTAGGCCACTGGAAAACCAGCACCACTCCCAAAATTGTCAATGTTTGTATGTGTATGCATGCAAAAATCACACAGAACCCTTCAGTGGGTACCCATATGTGTGGAAAGACACAAATGTGTCCTGATGACTGACTGACAATGTCCTTTTTCTTTTAACGATTAAGGAAATCAAAAAAGTTGGCAAGGATCTTGGGATTACTCCTACCATTATTCGAGATGAGGAGCTGAAAGAGAGAGGCTTTGGAGGTATATCTTGTTGAAAATTCAGCATTTTTCCTAGCAGTTAATTTGAATGTTTTGCCACCTCAATTGTAATGATTTATTTGCACATTTTTGAAACAGTTTTATTGCCCATAGTATGACAAGATTTTTTTACAGAAAATAGCCACAGATTGTTCCCCACAGTCTTTCTTCCCCACAAGTGGTTTAATTCCCTATTTTTCCAGGTATCTACGGAGTTGGCAAGGCAGCTCTGCATCCTCCAGCTCTAGCAGTTCTCAGTCACACTCCGGATGGTGCTACTCAGACCATTGCGTGGGTGGGCAAAGGTATTGTGTATGACACTGGAGGACTCAGCATTAAGGGAAAGGTACACAAACACTTGTTCTGCTGCTGCCTTTGCTTACGGGGGTGTTTTCTGATGGAAGTAACTCAGTTAGTGTCTGTAGGAAACCAAAGTATATTTATTTGAGTAAACACTTGATATACTGTCATCTGTATGGACACAAGCTGTCAGGGGAGAAGACCAAATAGGATTCAAGGAACGTTTTACAGAGCAATTAAATAGCTACCTGATATTTTGCCCTTTAAGTATTGCCCACTGGTAGGTGAAAGCTAGAAATAAAGTTGTTTAATTTCTGATTTTGGAGATAGATCCAAAACCCATTTGAGTTGGCCTCACTGTGAATCTTGTAAATCAACTTTTTTCTTTTCTAACAAATTAGCAGCAGAGGTTTAGTATTTTCCAGTTCTAAGGCAAGGTCCACCAATAAGCAGATGCACATGTTCTGTGTTTCCATTACAGCTGAGCGCTGTCAAGACCAGAGTTACAGAAGCATCAGAAATACTAGTTTTAGCAGGCATTACTGTTAAATTCTCTTTTAAAGAAAAAAAACAATTCTGTGGTTCTGTTTAAACAGACTACTATGCCTGGAATGAAACGAGACTGTGGTGGAGCAGCTGCTATTTTGGGTGCCTTCAAAGCAACTGTAAAGCAAGTAAGTAAAATGTGTTAATTGATATCATGTATCCCAGCATTGCCAAGGAGCAGTCTGGCTTTTGGATATATTCCCAGGTATGGGGGCCAGTCTAATCCTGAAGTCCTGCTGTTAGTGATCTTGAGCCACTCTGCTCTTTCTGATATTTCAGGAAAATATTTCAAATCTTTACCGGGATCTTTGAGAATTATGAGAAATTTCGTGAGTGCTAATTTTTTTTAAGAGTCTTTCTTGACTTTCAGGGTTTGTTCTGCGGACTGAGTGGTTTCTAGTTCCTTGAATCAGATTTATACTTGAGTTATTGAGTGCTGATTTTGTTTAAGCCGTGGGATTTGGGGCAGCTGTCACCCCCTTAGGAAAGAAGGGGATGCGTCCGGGATATGAAGTCTGTCCGTATTCCAAATCCTGTGCCAGTTCTAATATTAACCTACTGGGGAAGTGGCAGCTCTGGTCTCGTGAAGAGCTGCTTGTTGGTTTGCTCCTGTGGTCAGAAAGTGGTAGGGGAGCCGGGAAGGAGCCTGGTACTGAAATACGAAGAATTAAAAAAATGCATATTGTGCTTTAACAACATGAACTGGGGAAAAGAAGTGGCCGCTGCCAATAAAACTCTGCCCTCTCCACAAATCCAGTGACTGAGTCTTGCTGACAGAGCAGTTACTGCCTCCAAGGAGTATCCAAAGTTCAAAGAACATTTACTGCAGGAGATTAATGCATGGATCTGATGGAAGCTTTGTCCGGGGGATGATCAGTGCCAAACTCACATTTCTCAACACTTCAGCTCTGTGCCTTGGCCCTAGCTGCATGTTTGATGTGGAAAGATTGTAAACTTCACAGTTATCTGCAGGGACTTAAAATTGAAAGCAGATTTGTGAGCTGCATCTTAGGCAAAATGGCTAGCTTTCCGTAACTCAGTCCTTTAGAACGTTAGATCACGCGTTTGCAAGGGACAAGAGCTACAACTTACACAGTGCTTTGGGAGGGTCTGGGAAAGCCACAGATGCAGTATGTTCTTCTGGTGATTCAGTCCTTGTTTCCAAAGTAGTTTTATGTGTAATTATTTGCACCAAGAGAAGTTGCATTCACAGTCACAGTAGGTATGAGCGGAAGTGATCTGTCATTTCATATGCAATTATTGAAACAATGAATAAACTGGCCATGATATGTTTAGACAAACTGAGCCTGAAGAAGCTGTCATACCTCACAAGAAATCTGTGCCTTTATGTGTAAAAACAAAAGAATGATCTCACTGGTTAATTATACAACCTCACGTAAGATGACCTGTTAATGAAATCCCTGCAGAAAATGTATTCAGATACGCAGTGGAAAGAATTTATTGTAGTTACTGTTTCAAGACTTTTTTTTTTTATATATGCTCTTAAGAATAATATAAAGCTGGAAGAGGTTTAAATTAGCTATGCTTTGTCACAGAGACTGAAGTTGGAAATGTGCATTGTATAGAAAGCTCAGTGGGAAGACGGGCAGAGGTTATTACCCATCTTCGGAAAATATCTGCCTACATGCTGTTTGACAGTTTTACAACGTGATTTAAAAAGACTTTGGATAGCAAAATTAAGCATGTGATTTTTCCTAGAAAGATGCATTTCATCCGTTGTGAGCTTTCCAACACAAGGGAAAAGAGAAAAACATTCTCTTAAATTTTCGAAATCCTTCTTGATCCTGCATGTTAACAGGGTGAATCCTGATTTTGAAGAGCTACAAACAGAATGAGAGTCAGGAAAAGGCAACCGATGCTGGAAGCGGGTTTTCACTTTTTGACAGTACATTAGCCACACCTCCCACTTGGAGAGGAAAGTTTGGTGCAGTCTGGTGAGAGATCGTGAATAGAATGGGGGTTTTGCTGCACAGACTGTTTTGGAAGAGCAAAGGGTCATAGATGGAAGGTTATCTCGTCGACAATGCTGTTTGCCCACTGGCTGGACTCAGAACTGCGAAGTTACTTTATGGCTTCTAGCGGCTGCCAATTATTTTGAAAGGTTTTGACTGATGCATTTGCTCCTTAGACCTCAGAACATGAGGTGATTCAGCAAGTCCAGATTTCTTCAGCTATGGACTTCTGTCAAAAGATTAATAGTAAAACTGACCCTGGTTTCCCTAGGAATTTGATATTTTTAAGCTAGCTATGCCAGTTGAGGAGGAATTATGTTTCTTTGTTAAATGTGGCTGTCTCCCTTTCTTTTCCCAGGATCCCTCCACACAATACAGCCATTATATAAATAACAAAATCATCATACATTTTAAAATATCATCCATAACCAAAAGCCACTTGGTTTTAACCAAAGTAAAACAGAATGGGCTATGCCAGAAGAGAGGAGGCAAAGGGGAAAAAAGGAGTTTGAAAATGCTTTTGCCGCATGTAAAAGATGTTTTAATTCGCATACCTTGCCACTGAGAGGAGACTGTACTGATCACTGTTTAATTGACAAGGGCTTTCTAGATCCCTTCCCCATTTGTCTGTTACATGCATATGGGCTTCTACTCAATCTACAGTGAGAACTCTAAAATCGGTGTTACATGTTACCTCCTCATCCGCTTTCTATAGCTCTTGGCCTCAGCTTCAAGATACAAGACATTCCTCTCAGATTTCCCGTGTAATTAGTGGCATTGCTGTCAAGAAGTCGTAATCCCTCATTGATTTCAGTCCCAATAAATGACCTTGATGTGACTCAAAACCCGTTTCTCTCCTGTTGTTGTTACAGGGTTTTAAAGACAATCTTCATGCTGTTTTTTGTTTGGCCGAGAACGCAGTCGGACCACGTGCAACAAGACCTGACGACATTCATGTTCTTTACTCTGGAAAGTAAGATTGTATCTGTCCTTTTCACAGAAACATTGAGAGGAAACATCATCTTTGGTTCTACTAATCTGAGTACCATGCAGATTGTGAACCTGTCCCTCATCAGCTTCCCTAAATATTGATAATGGTATTTCAGACAGCCATAGCAGTGATTTTTAAGTGTGCTTAGAATTTCCTGTTGGGTATACAAATACACATCAAAATACCTATCACATGTCATGAGCAGAAGTTCCCTTAAAGCACTCAGGTTTAGGTGTTTTTTCCAGTACAACCAGTTTTCTGTGTCCATCTGTAGTCTGTATTGTCTCAGTCGTAGAGGTAGGCTACCATTGTGTAAGAATGTCTTCCTGTTTTAAGCAGAGTGTGATACCTCTTTGTATGGCAGTAATTTGTAAAATCCCAGCTCAGTGGGATTATATGTGTAATGCTAGGCGTTATACAGACCCAACAAGAAGACCCAACCACGAGGACAGTGCCGTTGTAACCCTTTTCCACGCGTGCTCTGTCTGGATGCTTGCAGCGGGGGGATAAGCAGCCGTGCAGACTTGGGGAGTCAAATAAGAAAGCACGTTAGGTTTGAGTCTGCTTTCTCATCCGGTATCCTAGTCCAGAGGGATGAGTTTCAACTTCCAGCCTGAAGCACTGTTGTATTAAATGCCCTCTCTTCTTCCTAGAACTGTGGAAATCAATAACACTGATGCAGAAGGTAGACTGATACTGGCTGATGGAGTAGCTTATGCATGCAAAGATCTTGGAGCTGATATCATTCTTGACATGGCCACTCTTACCGGAGCTCAGGTACTGATTCAGAACTGCTAGTGCAGGAGGGTGCATCCCTCCTCTGCCTGTGCATTGTACGCTGCTTTGCCTCTGTCCTGCTGCTCTTTGGGGGAGAGCAGATACCGTGAACTGTTGTGCTTGACGGTGGCTTGCCACACTTGTGCAAGAGAAAGGTGCCAACAGCAGCAACCCAATTAAACTCTAATCTTCTGTGTGCGTGGCTTGTGCCATTAATGTGTTACATTTATAGCTGCATTACTCAAGCAGACTTTTTTGTTCTTTGTGCAACTTTTTTGCTTTTGCATACTTAGAGAAAAAAATGGTATTCTTCTGATGACACTAGCAACTGATGTAAGCAATCGCTACTCAATGTTTGCAAATCAGCAGCTTTATAGATAGCAGAACTGATTCGATGACAGTGATCAGGAATTTTCTTGTCCATGAAATAGCTTAAATTGTAAGTCGTACACAGAATGATCCAAGAATACAAATTTAATGCTATTATTTTTTGATATATATTCCTGTTTTATAGAAGGTTATATTGATGAGCAGTGATTCTTGTGGTTTAATTTTCTGGAAAGTGAATTGGTCTTCATATCTGGAGGAGGAATGGTGGCAAATTTTAGAATGTGAATGTTGCGTACGTTGGCGTAAACATCAGTCCTGTGAAAGTTTCCCATCATTGTCCTACTGGAAAGCTGGTGTGATGGCGGCTGCTGGGTTTTGTATATTTGGAAGGAAGCAACCTGTCCAATGAATGAGGATGTAACATTCAGGCTGTTTGTGTGATTGACACACATTGCTGGGGTATTTGCTATTTGTGTGTATTAGATGTTTTATTTATAATTCATTGCTGATTGAATTTTATTTCTAAGGATAAATCATTGTAAAGTGATACAGTTTGCTTGCTCAGTAACTATAAAGAACTATTTTTGTGGGATGGTGGTTTGAATAGGTCAGACAAATGCAGATTATTTCACTGCAGAATGGATTTTCAGAGATTTTTGGAAGATTCAGCAGTAGCTACAATGTCTTTGTCTGCATTTGTAATGCTACCTTCTTGTAGAGTAGTTTTGAGACATTGTTTTTTCTCGGTGGATTTGTTAGATGGAAAGCAGCTGTTAATGCTGAGAGGGAGTGGTACAGAATTACCTTGCCCAGCACATTAAGGTGAATCCTTCCTGACTTTGTCTTATTTCTCACTAGGGAATTGCTACAGGAAAGTATCATGCTGCTGTCCTCACCAACAACGAAGAGTGGGAAAAGGCCTGTGTTAAAGCTGGCAGGAACTGTGGGGACTTGGTCCATCCTCTGGTGTATTGCCCTGAGCTCCACTTCAGTGAATTTACCTCTGCTGTAGCTGATATGAAGAACTCTGTGGCAGTAAGATTTTTTTTTTTTTTTGGTTAAATTTCATTTATGATATAAAAATGTGTGTTTTGTAGATAATGTGCTGGTGTGTTGATAGCTGGCTGAAAGCTCTTCACAAGGGCTGTAGTCTTTTAGAAATGGGCCATATAATTATGGACTTCAAGGTCTTTTACCCGGGGATTTTGCAGGCTGTATGTCACTACGCTGATATTTAGTGTCAGTTTTGAACAGGGTACTCTGCTGCAAAGGTATCTTTGGGCTGCTTGCCTTTTAAGCATGGCCTTAAGATGAATGCTAAATTCCTGGATGGAGACCGTTTAAGAAGTAAAGACCAGTATTCCTCAGATCATATATAACCAACAGAGACAGTCACTGGGAATGCAGAAACCAGGAAATTGAGGACAGAGGCCTTGGGGATTCCTGCCGCTGCTTTTGCTGCATTTGAGAGTTACAACACGCACTAAGTTCCAAAATCACTGCAGGAAGGAGCTGCGCAGGACAGGAATTGAGCAGGGCCAGACTGCTACCAGGGATTAAGTCAAAGGATTTACAGTATAGTTGGTTAGCAAAGACGTGTGGTTTAGGGCCATTCGTTAAGCTTTGAACTAGATTTGCACTGCTGTCTTCTCTGTAGGCAAGAATAAAACACTGGCATTTTCTTTTTTTCCAAGACCGACTGTATTTTTACTGTTTCTGCAGGACCGAGACAATACTCCAAGCTCCTGTGCTGGGCTCTTCATTGCTTCTCACATTGGCTTTGACTGGCCCGGAGTCTGGGTGCATATAGACATTGCTGCGCCTGTTCACGCAGTGAGTATGTTCATACAGCTTCTGGCACTGTGCTGGGCGAGCAAGCTGCGTAAAGCAGATAGTCTGATATCTGTGCCATCGAATTCAAAGCAAGAGAATTAGGTGGAGAAGAGTTCTTTTGAAAAGCATTGGCTCTTCGTCTGTGTTGGGAATTTCTTTGTTTACGTCCCTTCATCTGTTCATATTTTTCATTTTGGTTTTAAAATATTCTGTCACTTTAATCAGCAACATCCTTATCATTGTAAACTTTGACAGTTTGCCTGTCTTCAGTTCATGGCAATAATCCTGGCCTTCCATTTCCACCCATATTGTTCTAAGATGATTGACCAGAGTAGATTCTCCTGCCTGCTGACCTGCAGCAAAGAAAACAAATGGGGGGTTTCCCCTCCTCCCTTTTTGGAACTTGTGTATATTCTTCTTTCCTAAAAATCAAGCCAATTTACTCCCACCGCCTCCTGTTTTTTTAAACCCAACTTACTCAGCTCATACTCCACATCCATGCTTGTGCTGGATGGAACATTCCCTCCCCGAGTCAGCGTGAGCTCTGTTCTCGTGTGGATTGACCGATGCGTTGGTTTAATCTAACTGGGATGAATTCCCATGGCGGTAAGGATACAGAAGCATGAGCTGAGCAGACCTGCCAGGGACCCCGAGTATTTGCTGTGGCCAGCGCTATCACTGCTCTTGTTGAGTGGGTAGGGAAATTAAACTAGATTCAGATTCTACAATTTGAAATGTGAATTGTTCTTTTTTTTTCTCCCCCCCACTCCCAGGGTGAACGAGCTACTGGCTATGGCGTGGCTTTGTTGCTGTCCCTGTTTGGAGGGGCATCTGAAGACCCTTTGCTAAACATGGTGTCCCCTCTAGGCTGCAATGGAGACTCTCCCCCCGAAGATATGGAGAGGGACTCCAAAAGGCGGCGCCTGGTTTAACGCCCCCAGCCCTGAGTGACGGGGTGCGTGGGTTACCTCACTTTGCACTGATTCGTTCTCAAGCAATGAAAATGTCACACATTAGAAATTGCCATTTTTTTTACTATCATGATAAGATTTATTACTTGTTTCTGATAAAAACAGCCTGATTTCTTTGTTTTTTTTAAATTATTGGTGCAGACAGTTGCTGAACAATATCAGTGGTGCAGAGTCCAGGCTCAACAAACTGTATCAGGAAGAGGGCGCATCCTCCTCTGAGCTCCTCACAAACCCTAACTAAGTGCATTAATGCATGAGAAGCTCTCTCTAGTCTGAAGAAGCAACTGCAGCTATTGCGTACAAAGCCTTCTGAATTACTTATTATATGTGAGGTTTTATCAGCCATTTCTGCGGGCCCCACTACATCTCAGAACACAGGACAACAAAAAAAAACCAACCTCTGTAGACTTGGCTTATTCAGTGACAATTTAGCTTAGCAGCAAAGGAGCTGTAATGAGAAAAGGCCTATAGTTTTAATAAGGTGCTGTTTCCGCATGTTTAATGTTTTTCTGACCAGTAAAATCAGCGAGAGTCATCCAGAACATTTCTGTACGTAAATCTTTCACATACAAATTACAGAATGTATTCATGTTAAATGAGGAAAAAAATAGAGGGACTGTGATTGAGTAAAATCGGTTTACAAAGCTGAGTGGCTTCTTGCCACTTAATAAATTTATTATTATTAAAGCAGCTTACATATCCCATGTGGCGTTTCATGGCGTTATTTCCATTTCTGAGAACACCGAGTGCTCCAAAAGTTTGTGCGCGACATCATTGCTCTGTACAGATTGCACTTCCCAGCACTCGCACATCCGGAAGCAGACGTCAGAGGGTAACAGCTCATAGCGAGCGGTGCGGGGCCGTTCTGGAGAACTTGCACTGATTCACTTCATGTGTCTGATCGAGCAGCAGTCGGGGGCGCGTAGCGTTCGTTTCCACATAAGCCGGTCCCAAGGAGCTGGGACAAGCACTGGCTGGGCTGGGGCAGCAGCGGGGAGCGACTTGCCCCGTCTGTGTCACATCAGCAGCGCTGGGATCGGAGTCAGCAGGGTTTAATCAGTGCTGGTCCCTGCCCGCTGCATCTCTGGGATGGGAGTCAGCAGGGTTTAATCGGTGCTGGTCCCTGCCCGCTGCTTCGAGCATCAGCCTTTGGAAGCGTTTCTTGGCTCAGCTGGAGCGCTGATGGTGAAAAATCCCACCCAGCACACGCTTTTGGCTGCTTCACAGATAAGTCAAGCTGAGCTGTGATGAATTGCACCGTTCCCTGTGCCGGAGGTGATCTCCAGGGACCTGTGCTGGGTTTTAGGTGGCGTTCCAACAGTGAGGTACACATCTGGTTTAGGCATGAGTTGCTTTGATTAAAGACTTCATGGAAAGCTTAACGCAGAAGGGAGAAGAAACAACATTTTTCATTCTGCTTTTGTGGCCATTTGATTCTTGGCCAGAATGTTACTACTTTTTTTTTTTTTTAATTAAAAAGCAGAACTTCATTACTTCCTATATTTGCTTCTCCCTTGCTGTTTCGGTTCCCTGGTCCACTTGATCATAGTTTTAGGGGACATACATATATATAAACGAGTTCTGCCTCTGGCCATTCTAGACAGTCAGTATAGAGCACTATGGTGCCAGAAACTGTTGTGGGAAATGTGTTGATGAAGAGTTATTTTCATTACTGACTCACTCTGACCACGGAAGCTAATGGCAAAATGTTCTAATTTCACTGCTCTGAAATCAGGTCTTCAATCTCCATCCTGTAGAAACGCTCTTCAAATTAATTCTAATTTTGAAATTTAGTGTTTTGCCAAAATGAGGCAGATTTTTACATAAAAAGTAGCCTGTGGTTTTGTGGCATAAGGCTAAATTCTAATGTCATTCACTGAGTGCAGCAAGCCAAATAAAGGAGAAATTAGATTTTGGTGACTGATTATCATGTTCTTCAATTTTGCTGTGTCTCAAAGCATATCATTCTGCTGGATTTCATTTGGAAGGCACTTTATAGAAGCCATCTTTAACAAGAAATATCTAATATTAAAGAAATACAATATGAAATACCTGAAAAGCAAATGGGATAAATATTTAGGAAATAAAAAACTGAAAACTGTCCTAAATTTGCTTAAGCAGAGTAAAAGAAATCAATCCAACAGCTAAGAGTAAAAAGGTCTGATGCTTCCTCTGTTTCGAAATGCAAAATAAAAATAATAAATATCAAGGCTTTTTTTTTTCCAATTCTATCAAAAAATCCCTGTCTATTCCTGATGTATATTATTATTTCCTTCTGTTTAGGTAAGGGTGCTGTTCTCTGGAGCAGAAGCTTAGGACATCCACTAGACAGTGCTTTGTGAGCTGCATTTACCGAATAAATGATGCTCTTCTGTGTTCCACAGAGCTCGTGCTGGGATCCGTCCCGTTAAGCTCACGGTGTTTCTTCACCCCCTAATGAGTAGAATTTTAGTTCCCCCAAGACCCGTTTCCACCACCTGGATTTACCAGCCCCTCAGGCGCTGGCAATTTCAGCTTCTGCTGCTGCAGCTGCCCTGAGGCACCTTGGTGTGAGACCCGGAGCTGACCTGGGAGAGGGGAGACCCCAAACTGCCTTCGAAGTAGCAGGTACTCGGTGTCAGAAACAAATATGAGGGATAATTGCCAAAGAGAAATAAGGCAGTGTCAAGCAGCACAGCTGGAATTTGGTCTGTGCAGCCGAAGAGAGCAGATGGCAGGAGGTCTCCGATGTTCTCGCTGCCTCTGCGGCCACCCCGGCCGAGCGCCCCTCAGTTACTGAGGGTTTGGCTTTACAGTCCCTTCTGGGTGACAAACCAGCAGGTGTTTGTGGGAAATGGTTCCAGACACCAGCGGCTGACCTCGGGGGATTTAGGTGGCTACACCTGGTATATTCTGGCACCATTTAAGCAACTTTAAATAGAAACACTCCGACGCTGGGCAGTGGGTACCTGCCGAGTTTTGTGAAATCTGCTGGGTCCTGGTCCTCCATGCTGCTGGGTCCCCTGACCAACCCTTCAAAGATAACTCTGGAAGAGGGGAGATTTAGATGAGATCTGAGGCAGAAGTTCTTGGCTGTGAGGGGGGTGAGCCCCTGGCCCAGGTTGCCCAGAGAAGCTGTGGCTGCCCCATCCCTGGAGGGGTTCAAGGCCAGGTTGGACGGGGCTTGGAGCAACCTGGGCTGGTGGGAGGTGTCCCTGCCCAGGGCAGGTGTTTCTCTGGGTTGTTTTGTAGGAATCAGAGCTTAAATCACTACAGCTGTGGCCCCAGCCCTTTTAAGAGGAGGTTGACAATTAAGCACAAGCTAATGCACTGCCTCAGGAGATCTCCTCCTTCTCCTCTCCTTCTTGGATCTGAGCTGCTCCTGAGGACGCCCGGTGGGAGCTGGCACAGGCAGCAGGTGAGTTTGCGATCTTCTCTGCCACGGCCACCCTCTTTGGGGGCTGGTGGTCCACAGCCGGACGGGCTGCTCTTCATCTTGGTGACAACCGCATCCTCTGGTAGTGGTTTGCTGTGGGCTGCATGGTGGGCTCGGGACGCGAGGACAGGGGTGATCCGCTGGTTTCCTTGTTAGAGTGAAGGGAGTTGGTGATTTATGGATTGTCTGAGGCCAACATGCTCAGTCAGGGAAAAACCTGTCTGTGATGTTTTCAACTTGTAAACCCTACCACAGGAAAGGCCTTTTCTGACTTTGCTGCATTTTGGCTGGAGGAAATTAATCCAATGGCCTGTTTTACCATATTTTGGGCCTGCCAAATGCTGTCTGAGCTGGGAACTGGCGACAGACGCGTCACCAGAGTTTTAGCGAGGGCTCAGTCCCTCGAGGAAAGATGGGCTTGGGTGAAGCAGTGCTAAGGGATTAACTGCTGCGGGGCGGTGCTGACCCTGTCTGTGTGGTGTGGTTGGGGAGGTGCAACCCCGGTGCTCCGCGGCAGCACCC
>VYZM01017877.1:19529-46207 GCA_013398915.1 Dromas ardeola | reverse complement strand
CGCACAGACACCGGAGCTGTGCGGTGCGCCCGTCCCCCGCGGGGTGTGCCGGGCTCACGGGCGCTCCGAGGGGTGAAGGGCACAGCGGTTTGTCGGGTCGTTGCGTGGTGCTGCAGTCACAGGGATCAAATCCTCGGCTGGGTGATTCGGGAAGAGCCTGTGGGGGTGCTCTGGGTGCAGCCTCTGCAGCAGCAGGGCTGCCTGTGGCCTGAGGAGGGGAATCAGCCTCGTCCCTGACCAGAAACAGGGAGAGAAAAGCTGTTCTGGGGGTGCCGTGGTCTGGCTGCCAACGAGGACAAACTGTTTCCTGCTGCCTACAGGGAGCCCGGGGTGGTGGGTGTTCGCAAATGCCTCCTCCTGCATCTGGGACAGCATTTACTAAAGCCAACAAAATCTGTGGTGTTGGAAGGCAGAAAGAAGCTAAAATGGGACTTGCTGCATCCACATTTCTCGTTCTCCCTTACCCTTCTTCTGTCACTTTCCTCCCAGCCGCTTTACACGTGGGACTGGGCAGCCTTCAGTTAGCATTAAGGTGAAAGTCTCCTCGCTGTTGAGTTTTGAGCTCATAGTTGTGTGTTTTGCTTCGGTCAGAGGAACCCCGTACCTGTGGCCACCCCCGTAAGGAGCCCCGAGGTGTCCGGGGCGGGCTGGTCACCCCTGACACCCACGCGGTACAGAGCAGTATGAGCCCGCGCTCTGCACCTCACAAACATTTTCCTCTCCTGCCCTTTAGGCTGAGGATATTTCTGCAAAGAAAGAAAATTTTAGTTAATTTGCCACAGCCGTTTCGGAAGTTGTTGTGAAACGGGATTGCCCAACAGTCGCTCACCTTCTGGGGGTCTCTCCGGCTTTCCATAATGAAAATGTTAGCACATAAATCACAGCAACGCGGATCCAGCTGGAGAAGCTGAGGGTTGTGTCAGTTCAGCCCCACCTTGGTTCCCTTTGGGTGTTCGGACTTCTCCCATGGCTGCTGCTCGGGGCTCTGCTGGGGGCGGCCGCTCTCTGTGGGAGCCGCGCGATCCCACCCCCTCCGCAACTGGGACAAAATGTCGGACAAAGTAGATTTCTGAAACATAGCCTTTGGGGCATCAAGACAAGCGCCTGTGTTCCAGGACTGCTGTGGGTGAGCCTGGGCATCTCTCTATCTTCTAGTACCGAAGCACAAAACTGCTGCTCATCGCGTTTGCAGTGACCGGGGGATCTGCTAAAAAAGCATCCGTGCAAGAGAAGGGTCCTTTTGTGCTTACGCTGGGCCGAGTCAGAAGCTGCACAAAGCCACACCAGACAATCAAATTGATTTTTCTCTGTTTGCGCGTGTAAGGGATGGAATTAATACATCTCATTCCTTGCTCCCATTGTGGTTCGTGTCCTGGAAATTCTGTTGCCTTGATGTGTGATCACTTCTAGGCTCCAAATGGGCAAGAAACAGTTTTCCAAAACGGCGCTGCGGGCTTGTTGTTTTTTTTTCTTTTTCCCTTTCATGTTTTCTTTCAAACACTTCTCCTACACAAGACCCACAGAGAGAGTTCCAGGCAGCGTCCGCCCATATGAAACCAGACATTTTTTTTCCATAATCTTTTTATAGATTTGATAATATTTAACTCAGCATGTATTAAAAATGTATGGAGTACATAAAATTCATTATAAATGTCACCAAACGGGCCAATGGCTTTTTAATATCACTGCCACAAGACTGTATTTTAGCCTATTTCCTCTCTGGATCCATTCCAGTGGCAATTCCAGGAGGGGAATATATTTAGTCTATATTTGCTTAGTCTGTTTAACTTTCAGTTAGTGTCTTTGGCTCATCCCGTGGCCGTGCTATTTTGGGATGATTTATACAATATTTACATTAAATTCTGCTAATATTTCCTTGCCTCTTGAAGTCGGATCACGCTATTTACATCTCAAAGGCCCGGGCTGGGGGCATAAGCAGCTGTTCAGGCACCAGAAAGAATTCAGCGCCGGGGAGGCTGCCAGAAGTGAGCCCGTGCGTCTCAGATACTCATGGGGGCATTATTTAGAACAGGCCGGTCCCCCAGGAGGGAAGGGGAAGGTTTGCCATGACAGTGAGGAGCGCGGTTGGTGTTGTGGGGTCAGACAACAGCACTCGGACCTTGTGTTTTGTTTTCTGCGATGAATTTCTGGTGCATTTTCCATAAATCGCAAGCGTACTGGGCTACTGTGCTCTGGGCCCTTTGTGGGTAGCACTGGGCTTGCAGTTGTACCAGCCGAACGTCGCTGCTGTTCCGACCCCTGAAATAAGGGTGGACGCAGTTGTGTCTCCACCGGAGCGTTGGCTGGGGACGGCCTGGGCTCTGGCCGCACTCCGTACGAGTCTGACAAACCAAAATAGGTGCATTTGACCACGTACCGAAGCTGAGCCACGTGGTTTCTGTTAAACCTCCTGGTAATGAGCGGAGCATAGGATTTGCTGGGGTATCTTAAAGAATTTTGTTTTAAAGGGAAAAAAAAAAAAAAAGACTACTTAAAAGTAACAGATTTGGTCTCTTTGTTAAGGCTGAATCAAAAAGGAAGCAGACAAACAGAGCAGCTGTGGATGAGAGGAAACTCCCACCGTGTCCCCAGCGTTAGGGCGAAGCAGTCGGCTGACGGGAACGAAGCGTTACCGCTTACTCAGGCCTCTTTGTGATGTCCTATGAGAAGTGGGGACAATGGCATTGGGTGTGTGATTTAGACTTTTACAAAGCTGAGAGACAGATATTAAATTCAAATCAAAGCTTGGGTGCTGAGCCATACTCCTTAAAACAAAAAAAAGTCAATTTTGGATTTATAACAAAAAATTAAGACCAAGTATGTTCAGCGAACTTTAATTGAACTGCAAACATGCGTCAGAGTTAAGACAAAAAAAAAAATTCCTCTCCATATGGACAAAAACTTACCTTCAGGACTGACCTGTGAAAGAGCCCAGCAAGCAGCCGGAGGAGACCAAAGCGTGCGGAGCCAGGCGCCTTCTCAGTCCCGACAGTGCTTGGCAGAACGAATGGTTCTTCTGCATCCATGGCACAGCACGGTTCAGCGGTCCAGGGAAAAAAATCCAAACTGGGAAAATATTTGACTACCACTGTTATCTAGAGAGGGGAAAATAAAACAAAACAAAATTATCTGGAATTTTGGACTATAATTATTCTCAAAGGAATCTGCAGATCTTTTAAGTATAGGGGGTGGTTCCAAAGACATTCTTAATGGTTTGAAACTCTGGAGAAGAAGTCTTGCTCTGAAAGCCAGTGAAACTTTAGGGTGGATAAATATTTTCTCTTTTTACTCAATTTAATTCTCATTTTCAAGTCAATGAATTGCCTACAGTTCCTGAAGAAAATGTTTTAAGTCTCATATCCTTGCTAGTCCACTCTGGCATTGGTCCTAAAGGACGTTCATTGTACTTTAAAAATGTCTTGTTTGCAAAGTTACTCACTTCAATACCATGAAAAACTTCAGCAACAGTAAGAAAAAGGTACCTGTGTATAAATAATAGCTATCACCCAGGATTTTGTCGGCCTTGGAACTGATAAACTGACTCAAGAAAAAAAAAAATAATGGGCAGAACCAAAGCGAGAATTGAAGCAGAAATCCTGTGGTTCAGAATGGTCATGAAATGGTGACATCTGTCTAACTTGGAGGCGCAGATACCATTGTACAAAGCAAAGCACAAGGCAAAGTGGCAAAACTTCTCCGATTCCTCCAGTTCCTTGTCATGAAATGTCCTGAACCACAGGGGGAGGGGGGGAGTTCAATTGAATCGTTGTTATTTTCTAGGAAAAGGGGTGTGAGATTGCCAAACAGCGTTTTTAACCCAAAGGATTAAATAAACCAGACCAAGGGATGGCATAATGGAACTTTTAAAGAACTGCAGGCGTGAGGGGAAACAGCACGTTAACCAAGTCTTTTGTAACAGCTCTTGCTGACTCAGTCACTGATAATCACAGTCCAGGATACCGGACTTATACCGGCCTGATTTATAGGAACTAAAAGGATATGAATTAAATCATCTGAGTTGCACCTCCTCGGTAACGCCCTGAGTTACAAGGGAGTGTTTACCCTTACACATCCAACAGGGCACTAAACGGTTGCCAGATGCCTGTGTCAAAAGTTTAATTTCCTTTAACAGGCCCCAGCGCCGCTGTGCGGTGCGAGAGCGAGCCCTGGTTCCTGCCCGGGGCAGCGCCCGCCGCCCCGCTGGGGGCTGCGAGCGCGTGGCCGGCACAGACCCGGCAGACGGGCTCTGCCGAGGTGACGATGCCCATCTAGGACACAGATTTACACCATCTTTTTTGTCCATACGTGATTCAAGTCCTTCCTGGAGGAGTGGAAACTATTAAGTGCTATTATTATAGGTTTTTTTTTTTTTAAGATGTTTTGCACCGGTCACATGCGTTTTGAAACAGTGGGTTTGCTTTTAGGTTTTCTTGCTTGTTCAGAGACAGTTCGCTGTCAGTGATGGTAAGGGGAAGTCCAGCTGACGGCCTGCTGTGTTCTGCCCCCCCCACCCCTGGCAGCACCGGGCAAAGGGCAGGATCTTCTGCTGCTGGGGAGGGCTCCCGGCTGGGTCTCCGCCGCGCGGGCGCATCGGCATCTTGCCTTTGGTGCTGTCTTCAGCTTCCATCTCTTTTTGCCGCTTCATCTCCACTCGCTTCTTCAGCTTTGTGGCTCAGATGTGTTCTTTTGAACATCTCTGAACCGATCAGAAAAAAATCAGCAGGCGGTGATAACTTTGGGCAGAGCTGACGGGCGGCTCTTGCCAAGTGGCAGATCTCTCGCCTCCCCGCGTGCCCCAGGTCCTCTGCGCGCTCGGCCTTGGGGAGGTGGCAACCGCCGGTTCAAAGGACCACATCAATTTGAAAAACGGTGGAGTTCAGAGTTGTGTAGATGATTTAGAAAGACAATTCTCCTCAAAATCCAAAGGAACTGTGCCTGTAAATCATGTGCGTGCCGTTGAACATCTTAGTGCATAGGTGTAACTTGTGTTTAGACAAGATATGTATTTTAGTGCAAGTTAACTATAGCATAATGGAACACATGATTCTTTGGTTTTATTCTCTTTATTAGTATTTTAAATGTAATTTTAATATAGTTTAAAGCAGTTATTGAGCTCTATATAGGAACATCTGTGAAGAAAATAATTTTCCATGTACGTTGAAGTATGCTGGGCAACGGTAGTGTTTGGAAGGGACAGAGTGGAAAATTGTACACATCTTGTTAAAACACACACGCTCTCCTTGAACGAGGGCAGCTCTCGGTGCAGATACCGGCTGCGGGCAGAGACGCGCCCCCACAGGGCGCGTGGTTTCCACTTCCACCATCACCTTTCCTGCTAGTAATGGCTCGTCGGACTGTGACTTCCCCCAGGTGGGGCTCGGCCAGGGCTGCCACCTTTGCTTTCTGCAGACCCCAGGGACAGAAGAGGGACAGAGGCACAAGGTGCTGCTGTTTGACCTGCATCTTGGAGATGCTGCTCTTCCTCTGGCGGGATGGCAGGGCCAGTGGTTCGCTTCAAGCTCTCATCTTTCTTCTCTCTTATTTTGATCATCCTGCTGGTCGAAAACATGAAAACAGAAGTAAGGCAACAACTGCTCTAAATCGGGTGTGCACTATCTGAACTCAGTGTCTTACAAACGCTGTCCTTGTAACAATTCCGCAGCACAGAGTCTGCAACTTCATTGTTGTAGAAATGACCAGAAAACTCAGATTTGATTTAGAAATTACTTAAGAAATAAGAAATGTTCATTTTTTAGTCTTAAATTTTTTTTCAACCAGTCAAATACTTTTATTTTATTCTATTGTGTGTTACAACATTTTTGATTTCCTGTCAAGCCAGCCCTAACAAATAAATCCAGATTGCAAATTTGGAAGTATTTTTCCCCGAAGATGTAAGGTTAAGACCAAAGCAGAGGAGACACTGTTGGTAGGTCTGGTGTTCAGAACACCAGCCATTTGTGTGGCATGGCCACTCACGTTCACACACACGACTTTCTTCCCCATCTGACCGTCAGACTCTTTCTCATAAGACTGGGTATCCCACCAACATGCTTCTTTCTGAATCGTACTTCACAAGCAATTTCATAACATTCAGCCACTCTTCATATCTGTCTGAAATACTGCCGGTGAGAGCAAAATAGCATTCCCTTTGTTCTCAGCAGACTTAACAGTGGACAAACTCACAAACCTAATCCAAAGCCCATTGTATGAATATCATCAGGGATGGGGATGGGTCTTAAATGCATATTTGGTTGGGTATCCCTTTGACAAGTGAGGTGTAAAGGCTGAGAGTAACAGAGGCTTTCATATCTTTGGCCAGAAGGAATTTAGCATATGTCTTTTAGAATTGACCCCCGTCCTATGAACACATGTAAGCTTGCAAGCCAGGAAACAATAAAGAGATAATTATTCATTTGAGTATTTATACTTCTTCTGGTATTACTGTTATTATTTTTGTGGAGCGCAGCTTGCTTTGGACCTGGCTAGTGTTTGGAAGCTCTCCATCCCGAGATCTGATATCCAAAACAGGAAGCGGATCTGACAGGCACATGCAATGCTATAGGCAAACACAAAACAACATCGTAAAGGTTTGGCTCCGGACCAGCTTTGTGCATGATGCTGAAACATTTGGTATTCAGCTTAAGGTTTCTGCAAGGAAACATCTGTGAGATTCTGTAGCAGATAACGCAAAGTGTTTGATCAGTCTTTGTTCACCCAGAAAGGCATGGGGAAGGCTTCATTTGGTTTTAACTGGGGGGAGGGAAAAAAAAAAAAAATCTGTCCTCTCCACCTGTAACAGCTCCCTGGCTCTCACCCGTGGTGCGCCACTTTGGAGCAGGACTGCGGTGGCTGAGACCAGCCAGGGCTAAATCATGACCAATCTCCACGTTGCCTCCTGCCCGTGTTCTCATTCAAGCTTTACTCTTGTCCTCAAGTACTTGCCAGTGGAGGGAGGCAGAAAGCCCAAGTCAAAAGTCATCTGGAAAAACAGAAGAGCCAGAAAAGTATGTCAGGGTTTAGCTTTAGCTGTAGGATTGCGCTTCTGGTCTCTGCAAAATCAGGCAGGCAAAGCCATTCAGCCAGGGTGGAATGGAGGGGCCAGGGAGAGCCCCTCCGTGGGGAAGCTGTTAGCAGAGGGGTTGTGTTCATCACGTACAATGCCTCAAACCAGTTTCTGTCCTTGTAATGTAGGAACACAGAGGTTTCACTAAGGGAAAAAGGTCTGTTTGGTGAGACATGCCGAACTGCCCACAAACTTGCACCTACCTTCACAGTGCTCTGACGCCGGTGACAAGGGATGGGAGATGCTGTGTGAATTGACTTCAGCCCTGGGAAAAGTCAACAGGAGCCTTTGCGATGGAAGATGGATGTTTACAGCCACATACGCTGCGTGCGGTTCAGTGCTTAGCAACTGGTGATTTGGGGGTATGATAGAAGGAGCTCACTGGGGTCTGTTCCAAGATGCTTTCTTGTCTCTTCTTGTCACTAGCAAGCACTAGCTGAACTCTGCCACTGCTAACGGAGCTCTGGAATATCCCCTCCCCCTTTACTCTTCCTTGTTTTCAATATTTCGTTGCAGTGGCTGGCGCCTTCTGCCACTCTTTGGGCGCTATGGAACGGTGGTCGAGTGCTGGTGTCCAGGCTGCGCATGGGCAGGGCGTGGACTCGGGATTCATCTGTGCTAGAGGAGGAACTCCGTCCTTCATTTTGCCTTGTAGAGAGAAAGAAAGGCTGCTGATGGGAGAATTGCTTACAACAGTGACTGCCATTTTATACACTTGGGTTATAGGTTTCCAAAATGCGCCATGTGTCCTTTGCTTCCAGCAGAATGCGATGTGCAAAGAGACTTTTTAATTGTGGCCATAAAGTTGTCAGGAGCATAGTAGTGTCATCTCCATTGTGTTAGCCCCAAAATAATTGTGTGGTTCTCCAAGATCAGTGCAAAATGGTTTCAGGGGTAAAGAAATCCTAAAGCACGCTAAGCAAGAAGAACTGAGAAAGGTGAGGACGGTCAAAACTCACAGCGTCTGCAATGCTGTTCTGTGCTTTCCTCTGCCAGGAAACGAGACTCTCTTCACTGCTCTTGGGGCTGTTTTTAGGAGCAGGAGCTCAGTGAGAACTGGATGGCCCGTCGCCCATTCCCAGCCTGGAACACGTGCGATAGCGTGATGTGGGAAGATCCTTCTCACAGTTCTGCAGTAGCGACAGCAGCTAACGGGTTTGGGCCAGTAACTGGGTAATTTCAAGGAATAACGTTTCTGGAGTTGTGTAATAAGGATCCTGGGGGGAGAGGGCCTAAAGCAAAGTGAACTAAGCACGAAGACAGCGGAAAAACTATTTGTTTCATATATGTCCCCTCTCCCCCATTTGCTGCCACAAAGATCTAAACAGGATTTTTGTTTTAAAGAATCTTTCACACCCTCTTTATCCCATGCAAATAATGGATTATTTAACCTACTGACTGAACCAGAAGTCATTTAAATAATTTCTAGCTGACTGGCAAATATGTTCCAGCTCTTTCTAAAAGAGAAAAACAAACAAAATAGAAGAATGAAAGTTAGTGCAACTGTGTCTTCAAAAAACCAGTCAGTGCCATTCCTGCTAATACTGCAGGGACCTCCTTCTCTTCGTAAACACCGCAGCCTGATGTGCAGCAGAGTCTGGTGCTGCTTGGCCCTCCTGTGACGTTGTTCCAGCAATCTTTCAGTTATTAAAATAAGGCTCCTACCTTGAGGCAGGGTAAAACAGTCATCGCACGCCCAGAGCCCTCCGCGCCAGCCTCCAGCATCAACGGGCAGATTTGTGCAGCATAATGGTGTAAATTAAGCTGAAGTTGAAGAAACCTCCCCCCCCCCAACAACAACAAAATTCAATAGAGATGTGACAGTTTACTCCATCTGAAAATCTGCATTAAAGGACACTATTGGTTTGCTGCTTGCCTGATACCAAGCCACAGAAACCGAAAGGGCACGGTGTAGAGTATTTCGTACGCCACTATGCTGCCAGTGAAGCTGGGAATTAAAAACATGGCAGCAGAGAAATAAATCCAGTATTTAACTAGCATTCCCTTAAGCAGAGAGACAAGGACTTCCAAAAGAAGATTATGTGGTTTGTCCCCTTCTGTAATAAGAAGAAAACAAATCTGTTGGGCACGATGCTATCACCATACCGTCTTGGCACCTTTTTTATAATTATCCCTGCCTATGGCTGCAAACGCCTCTCTTCGTAGGTGACTTATCTTGCCTTAAACATTGTCACCTAGCAACAGGGCCCAAAACCGCAGAAATTGTAGTCCCATAGAGCAGTTGCTGCTCCTGAATACATGTACCACGCCCTGCTGCACACGGCAGGCCTCCGCTTGCCTGTCCAAAATCCATGTACTTGGAACAGCAGCCAGAGCGAGCTGAGCCACTGGTAGGGACAGAGGTCTGCTCTCGGCAGCAGAAACTCCTGCTCCAGGAGCCACGTACGGTCCTTACGATGCTCTGTGGTGCTCCCAGAATGGCTGGAAGGTCTTTGTTGTGAGCATCAAGGCATCGCCCCTCTCTGCCCTGCGTCTTGCTAGGAAGGTTGCGATGTCCAAGGAGTCTGTTCTCGTTCTAACACTGAAGCAAGCGCGCGGCTGAGCTGTTTGCAGAAGCACGGACAAGCCAGGTAGCTGTCTGCACAAACCAACTGCTCATGTTAGCACAACTGTTATTTAATAAAAATATCCTTGGAGTATTTTGATAACAGGTTCCAGCCTTAGTTTAGCAAGACTAAATGCTTAACTGTACGGCTAAAGAGAAGGTAAGAGAACCACACTAGGATGAGCTTGTTTGTTTCCTTACCATTCTCATTCAATATTGCTTCTTGGACAGATTCTTCTTTATCCTTCATATGTCTCTCAATCACATAGTGCCTTAGCAACAGCCAGCTTGTGAATGCATAGAGGATCTGCAGTTAAACCACGTCTGCCCCTTATTTTTTCCATAGAACTCGTAGAGGTACACAAGCAACACCTTTCCTTGTTTTATAATTGGTAGAGATATAGATCCTTACAAACTATCTAAATAAGTCAAAAAAAGTTGCATACCATAGAGGAGATGCCTGTCCCGGTGACTGTATCTTATATTTGTGTAAATTGAGGAGTTCAGGTTGCAAAGACTTTGGAGGCAAGAGCTGCTTTGTGTCGGTATTGCACAGAACATTGTGAGGTCTGAGCATGATCAGAAAGTGGGGAGCGAAGTCTAATCGCTGTACTTCAGTAACAACAAAGGACAGTTTTCCCTGACAGTTAATCAAGTTAGCATAGGAAAAAGGAAGTTTAACTTGGCTGTAGAGCACAATCCCCTCTGAACCCCACCTCCCGTGTTGAAGTGTCCTCAACAAATGGAATGACCTGTGTTTCCAACACCACGGCGCTCTCCCGTGCAGATTCCGGGACTGGCCATTCATCACACCGGGCTCTCTTACAAAGCCAAATTCTTGTATAGGGTAAACTGATAGGCCTGGAACAAGTTCCTGGGCTTTAATGACAAGAACTGGACTTTGCAGGTGGCCTGCCCTCGGGGGTTGAAAGCATACACGCCAAACTGCGCGTGTATTTCACGAATGCCTTTGCCAAGTAATTTTGGTTTGTCCCTCGTATTGTTCCTACATATCAGGTTGAGGGAGAGCACGATACGGCACAAGAATAAAAATACAGTTTTATTGTTCTCTCACAGGCTGGCTCACCTAACTAGGGAATGAGGGAATGTGGAATTCCTACCTTCGTGCCAAGAGGCATGCTTGGCAGTCAGTGTGGTTTTAAACCAAAGCTGATGAGAACTGATTGTGGGATTGTAGGGAAGAATTCCTCTGGGGAGATATTTAGCCCTGCAAAGAAGCTTAGGGCAGGCAGGATGTTCCCGTGAGCAGGAAGGAATGGGGAACTACGCAAGGCACGATGCCTCTGGTCATGAGCCATCCAAATGATGCAGGACCAAACCAGCAGAACAAAAGAAGTCCAACAGCTGTACTGTGCAATGCTCCAAATTTGCAAGGCAACAGAAACAGGCAATGGAAGAAATGCTGCCATTAAATTTCAAGAGGCCTTACAAGCAGATATATCTGAAAAGCTACGTGCTATGTTATCCCTTTTGATTCCCTTGTGCAAAGCAAAGTTAAGGATTAACCAGCTCCGAAGTAAAAACCTTGTGTGTCTGCATCAAACAAATGGGCATCCACCGGCCTGGCTTGGTGTGGCTGTAAGGAATGAGGTAGGACAGATCGTCCTTTAGGGAACCAGGGGCCAGAGCCCTTTTAAATGTGTTTCTTGGCCCTTCTGGCCATGGTCTCCGGCACATACAGAGTTGTGCGCACGTTCCCCGTGCCTTTCATTTTCTGTTCCAAATGCCTTTATTGTCCCATTTCAGTAGGAAGCAGATGTGACACTGGAAGGTACATTAAAATTACCTGAAAAGGTTATACAAATTATACCAAGTTAGTGTGTAACAAAGTCAGGTTAGATAGACTCAACTGACCTGATGAGCATGTTTTATTTGTATGTTCTTCATTAACGTGAAGTTCTTGCAAATGACAGCCAAGTGGGGTTTTATTTTTAGAGCTCATTTGGCACTGGAACTTCCTCTTTCAATCATATATTGCCCAGCGATAGTCAAACAGTGAATGGATATAGCGCCTGGGATGAAGCCAGATGTTTTTCCCTTCCCTCTTGGTCCCCTCTCCACCCAAAACCCCAACCTTAAGAAAGAATCATTTGTTTGCTTGTGTTGGTAATACTGAGGGAAATAACTCCCTCTTACAGCATGCATATGGCTGGCCAATACTGACCCGTGAACAGCGAGCGAGCTGCCTTTGTGATTCTGTGTTCCCCAAGGCTTGAATTTACAACACAACCACCCCCGTTTTTAAGATGGGATTAGGTGACGACTGTGCTTTGGTCTGCCTCACGTTTAGTCGTGTGATTATCACTCTTAGAGTGTGGTACCTGATAAAGGAGGGCTGTGTCCTTTGCTGGTGTTGGCAGGTGCTGTGCAGGAAAGGCCGTGTACGCGCGGTGACGAGGGACTGTCCTGACAGCGTCCCCTCTCAAAATGAGCTGCCTAAAAATGAAACACGAGTATCGTAGGTGCAGCCGCGTCTTCCCACAGAGGTTTCTGGTGCACTGGTACGGGAAGCTGGAACTGCTTTCTAATGACTCACTGCTCCTGCGTGTTGGCACGGCTACCAAGGTGTTGGTTTTCTGAATATTGGGTTTGTTTGTTAAGAAACTCAGATGGGTGGTGGGAAAAAGCAGGAAAGGAAAAACAGTAGCTCTCAATTTCTCTGAACACATTTGTGTTGATAAGAGATAATGCTAGTCCACCTTATTCTCTTCATTCTTGGTCATTATCCTACTCCAGACTTCTCTATCGGTCACATTGGGAATTCTTGCCTGCGATCCTGCCTTAAATATCCCACCAGGATATCACATTCCTATAACACAGGTACACACCATCCAGTACCAATGTTACTCTCTGAGAGCAGCAGTACAATTTCACCAACACTCCTAAATTTTTTTTCTAATTTTTTAGCAGTCCCACAGAAAGCAGGAGGCAAACATCAGCGTGAAGAGTAACACGAAACCCAAGCTATTGCTGAACAAGGCTTAAAATGTCTTTGATGCGCTTTCTCGTGAGGGCAACGGTGATCCAGTCTGGACATGGTGACGTGCAGAACAGTACAGAAGATCTCCAGAAAGGCCAAGGCACACCTGAGTCTCTAAATGCTGTGTTGAACACTCACAGCTGGGGTGGAAGAGCCCCTTTTGGGGGATCACTTAGGCTACACGACGAACTAGACAAAGCAAAACTTCTCTTTAGAACTACTTCTTTAGTTCATGTATTAGCTGCAAACAAACTTTATCACAATTGCATTTTTGCTATTTGTTGGAGTTTTAATTCAGGTAGTGGAATTCTACATGTACCTCTTTGTTCTGCTCCTCTTCCTCCTCTTCTTCCTGATCTTCAGAATGAGATGGTATTTTGGGATCTTAGGGCTTTGTCAGGTTTTTTTTTGCAAATTCTTGTAACTGTGATGCTACTAAGAAACGTTCCAAAATCAGGAATCAGTAGGCAGAAAATATTACCAGCATCGACTCTGCTGAGCCTGCAGAGCAGAAAGCAGCGCCTAAAAATGTACAGCTTCATCATTTTCCATGTATTCTTTTGAATAATTAACTTGAAATCTCTCCTACTCCCCAGAAATGTAACTGCAGTAATACAGAAGAAAAGCACCAGCGTGCTTTAAGACAAAGCAAATGGCATCACAGTAATCAAAAGTGCAATAAAGTTGCTCCAGTAAAGCATTTGTTCTCTCTTCCAAGGAAAGATTCAATCAGTCCTTTCAGCAGCATTACTACAATTCTTAGAGAAAAAAGGTCAGATAACCTTATAGACAGTGCAATATAATACCTGCGGTTTATTTTTTTTTATAGCCAACACTGAATCTGGTTTGCTGTATTTAATACGCCACTTCTTTGTACTGAGTTTCAGAAGTAAAGCCATGCTTCATTATCCCACCTTACAATTCCAGCATCCCAAAACCAACTCTCCCAACTGCAGCCTAGCAGATAAGAACAAAAAGATGTGCTTATGAACTGATATGTCCTATTTTCAAATCCCCAAACACATGCTTAGCGTAGGCCTATGCCTCCCGTTTCTGCCTTCATGTTTTTGTAAAGGGAGCCTGAATTATGATGTGTCCTGCCCTCCCGCACCCCAATTAATTTGCTGTTGGCTTTGTCAGGACAGTGTCCTTTTACATTGCAATCAAAAGAGAATGACAGAAGTAGAATCTGGTTTTGGTTCAAGGAGTTTCAAGAAACTTCTGAAGAACACAGTGATGTTATCTGCAGTCAAAATGACGCATTTGTCTGTCTACTGGCAATTCTGGGATTTCAGTGGAACTGCAGTCAGTGTTTAAATGCCTTGTGAATCAAATCATTACAGCAATGGGTTCAGTTGTGATTAGAGACGTCACTGAACTGTGGCACCTGGGCCTGGTGCAGGTAAAAATGCCTTCAGATGGAGAAGTGGGATCAGTATCCAAAGTGCGTTAACTTGGGGGTGGCTGGAGCAAGGCTATCAGTGACGGCACTTTGCTCCAGTAAATGGGCTTCTGAGCCTTTTACTATCAAGTAACCAACTGCCATGATGAATGCCCTTACCGTTAGGCAGCAGGCAGTGGCAGGTAATCTGAAATGGCCCTGGATCGTGAGGAAAGAGAACTGCTGAAACCGATTGCCCTGAGCGAGGTGTGGGTGCCTCCTGAAACAGCAGATACTGGCTTTGTTGTGCCAACAGAAAAATGTCTATTCTATAAAGCCAAACATATGATGAAGCGAGCACCTTGCTCTGAGGATTGAATAGGCCACGTCATCGAGGTACGCTGCCCCGGGGCGCCCGCGGCACGTCCCCTCCTCAAGCACAGTACCACTGCAGAAGACCCTTGTGGGGAGGGGGCTCTCCCGTCTGTCGCCACCGCAGCAAAACGCTCAAGTTAACAAAACAACGATGGCCCAGCCAGGGCTGGGCTCCTCAGCCAGGTCAGGAGGGTCCGTAAGAGCACAGGAGATCAAGGAGATCACGTACTGGAACAGGTCTAGTGCACGATGCTCAACCGAGTGGGTTAGTAACTAACGCGTAATTGCGCAGTGTTGCTCATCAAGAATTTGACAGAGTAGTTCTGCCTTTCGCTGTGTCTCGGCTGCAGCACTTGGGCAGGCTGATATGAATGCAAACAGCTTTTTTTTTTTTTTTTTATAATTCTATTAACGAGAAGCTTTGGGTAAACTTTGACTTTAAGATAATGAGAGAGGGTTTAGTTTGGTAAAGACAAGCAATGTTTCGTGAGTTTTCTTCTGCCCCAAATGTAAAACATCTTTTATTGAAATCAGAGTGGTTCTTGCCTAACCAATGAAAGTGGAATTGAGCTAATAACCTTTAATGAACAAACCTGTATTTTAAAATAATTGAATAGCACATGAAAAGCCCTAATTTTGTTTCCTCAGATACAAACCTGACAAAATGCCAGTTTAAAATAAAACAAGAACTGGGACGTTTTGTAGCACAACAAATTTTATCGTTAATTTTTCTTTCAAGGTGTGGGTCTGTAAAGAGTTTGGACTGTTAATGAAACAGAGAAGCATATACTCCAGCTGCCTCTTCAGCGTAGCAGGTATTGCCAAGCTAATAGTGCAGGCACAGGGTGCTGCTTTCAACAATGGGTAACCTGTGCCAAAAAAAGCAACACTCATAAATTAGGTCATATATTCGTGTTGTCCAATTGTTTCATGTACAAAGTTGTACCATTATTTGCAAAGTTCACTAAGCTGGTATTTTATTTAAGTATAACCAAGGGTATATTGTGCAGACTGTCCTTCAAAACAAGTTTCTAAAATAATAAGCACAGGAAAACAAGTTCATATCAGATAATTTTAAAAAAGCTATTTGAATTTAAAGTAAGTTTGTGAAATTTATTACAGTAGAACAACAGAAAAAGTTATCCTTCTTTTCCAGAAGAGCTTTCCATGCTAAGTTGCACTCACATACAAGAGCTGTATGAATGCTAGAGTTCCAGCAGGATAAATGGAGTTATATATGATATACTAAAATTTTAACCATGTACATTTAATGAGTAAGGTTGGTTTTTAGGAGAAGAAATCCTTTATTAAAAAAGAAATCCAGCTGCTGACGAAGGTGAGGTGTAGCCAGTGTCCCTGTGCCAACAGCATGACTTTTTCATAGCAACTTCCTTTCCAAGCATCCTCGTTCTCTCCCTCCCTCTCTTTTTCTCCGAAGTTATCTACAAGAAAATTCTTCTGAAAAAAATAACATCTTCCAAGGTTCTGAAAAATAAATCTGTCAGCGAGTTCCTGAGCACTGGAGCGTTTCTGAGGCTGCCGTGAATCTAGTTCCCTCTCCTTCCAGAGGCATCTGCCCAGTTCTTTTATCCAGACCATGCCTCATCTTCCCACATGGTGCAACGCTGCTGGGGCGTTTCTCAAGCAAACGTAGCTCCTAAAAATCATATTTCTGAATTTGAATTTTTTTCTTTTTTTTGCTTCTCATCTCTATGACATTTAGTTACATTTTAAATACGTGGTTCAATTTCAAACCTGCTTCATCTTCGTTGATCTTTGAGTGATCACTTGAGGAGTAAAGTCTGCTCGCTCTTCCCATCACATTGCGGCATTATTCTAGCCATGAATCAATTGTCTCGTTTGCTATTAAGGCAAATGACAAAACTATTCTGAAAGTGAGCCCATAAGCTAAACTATTCTCCATGATGGTTATGTCACTTCCGTGGTTGGTGTAGGAAACCTCCCCCACTGTGGGCCAGCAGCAACCCTTTACATTGCTTAAAAAAGGGGCAGCAGCCTTGCAGTGAGCGGTTTCTGTGGCCTTCCCTCTCTTGACTTCTCTCAAATGGAAAGCACAAACTGTGTTAATTGATTCCTTTGTGAGTACTTTAAATGTGTACATTTCTAATCATCAAGCCAAATGCTGGGATTTGTTTTCTGCCCAGTAATCCTCATTTTCTCTGAAATGGGAACTATTGATCCCTTACGTTTCACTTTAATCCAGACTCCTTATTGCTGAACAAGTATTCTGAAACGTGGCTGTCGGATCATTCTTTCTAAATTAGAGTTTCTTTGCTTGGTTTCTTTCCAGACGCAAATAACTAGTTGGAACAGAAGTGTTCTTCAAATTGCAAATAAAATTCTGATTTTTCTTTTTTTCATTAATGTTCAAAAGTCCAATTCTAGAGTTTGAGATGAATGCAGACAATCTGTATACAACACATCCTTAGGTGCTTTAAAGAAAACTCTAAGCAGCAACCCAAGCGTCACAGAGGCCAGCAGCAGCTGCCTGGGTTATCCACCAGAAAGTTAATTCCAAAGAAAGGCATTGATGCCTGGGCACAAGTGTTTGGAGCGAAACAGAAAACAGTTGTCTGCGGACATGATTATGTCCCAAAATTAACTCAAATGCTTTGACGAATAGCTACAGTATCAAATGCTCCAAGTTTCCACCTATTCACCCCGCATCGCTGTGTCCCCTCCGGCGGTGCAGAAGCCGTTTGTGTCAGCTCTAGTTCCAGGTGAGCACTTTGGGCTCACCCAGACCCCAGCTAAATGCAGACACGGGTCCAGCCCTGAGCTCATTAGCTTGGAGATGGGGAATAGCAGCGGTACATCGGCACAGTACTTGGCCTGGGCTTATATCCCTAGTACCACTCAGAGCAGGATTAACTAGCAAGGCAGAACACAATTAAGTTGACACAGTAATACTGGCACTGTTGCCTTGCTCAGCAAACCCTCTTTCTGTCATATTAATTATTTACTGAACCCATTTACTACTTAAACTGTGAAAGCTGAAATATATTTGTGAATTTTCTTTTTAATCTTTGGCTAATGGTTTTGTAGTAGATAATCCAACAGAGAGTATATGGTGGGTCTGTGATTTTTGCTGCCAAATTTATCTGTGAATGAACTTTGCAGCTCTGAAAACAGAGCTCTCTACAATAATTTGCCAAAAAAGCGATTCCAAGCTGTTTTGAGGCTGGTACTTGTGTGCAGTCTCGTTTTATGTTATCGTTAGCTTAGGAAATTAATCGCGGGGTGACCCAGAGCTCCTGTCCCGGTGAGCAGGCAGTGCCGTGACGTGTCTGTGCCGGTCGGCAAAGGGATGCAGATGTCCAGCTGCAGCAATGCAGGCGGCCGGGCTGCACTTGAGCCATGTCGATTCCCAGGGCTCCCGCCAGCCCCGGGCAGCTGCGGGATGCTCTGTGCTGGGTTTGTGTGGCAAGCGTTTGGTGGCGGAGGGCTACAGGGGTGGCTTCTGTGAGAAGCTGCCAGAAGCTTCCCCAGTGTCCAGTAGAGCCAATGCCACCGGCTCTAGGACAGACCCACCACTGGGCACGGCCGAGCCCATCACTGACGGTGGTATCTCCTCTGGGATAACATGTTTAAGAAGGGGAAAAAGTTGCTGTGCTACTAGGCAACTGTGGCCAAAGGGAGAAGTGAGAATATGAGAGAAACAGCTCTGCAGACACTAAGGTCGTTGAGGAAGGAGGGGAAGAGGTGCTCCAGGCACCAGAGCAGATATCCCCCTGCAGCCCCTGGTGAAGCCCGTGGTGAGGCAGGCTGTCCCCCTGCAGCCCCTGGAGGTCCACGGTGGAGCAGATATCCCCTGCAACCCATGGAGGACCCCATGCCAGATGTCTGAAGGAGGCTGTGACCCCATGGAGAGCCCACTCTGGAGCAGGCTCCTGGCAGGACCTGTGGCCCCGTGGAGAGAGGAGCCCACGCTGGAGCAGGGAAGCGCGTGAGGAGTCCCCCCCTGAGGGGGAAGGAGCAGCAGAGACAACGTGTGATGAACTGACCACAACCCCCATTCCCCGTCCCCCTGCGTCACTCGGGGGGGGAGGTGGAGAAATGGGGAATGAAGTTGAGCTGGGGAAGAAGGGAGGGGTGGGGGGAGAGTGTTTTAAGATTTGGGTTTATTTCTCATTACCCTACCCTGATTTCATTGGTAATAAATTAAATTAATTTTCCCCAAGTCGAGTCTGTTTTGCCCGTGACAGTAATGAGTGAATGATCTCCCCCTGTCCTTATCTCAACCCAGGAGCCTTTTGTTGTATTTTCTCTCCCCCGTCCACTGAGGAGGGGAGCAATAGAGTGGGTTTGGTGGGCACTGGGCGCCCAGCTGGGGTCATCCCAGCACACACTCCCACACTGGAACGGGAATTAGCTCAGGGACTGGTGCCTTAATTACACCATCTGGGCCAAGGGAGTTTGTCTCCGCGGAGCGTCAGTCCCGCAGAGGAACGCGTCTTTCTGAAGTCCTCAGTGTGAGCGAGTCAATTAAGGACTGATGCTCTGAGGCTACATGTGCTCGTCTCTTTACGAATTTCATCTCCAAGTTATTTCTACTCTCGGTGGAATTTAATTCAGTCCTATAAACCTCTCTGTGACATGTGAAGGCTGGATGATATTTAACATTGCGTTCTGCACCTAAAATCTTGTTGGAAAGACCACAGATACCTACTCCAGTGCTGGCTGTACAAAGAATTATTTCATAATGGGAGTGCAACTAAATGTCATCAGCAAAAATTAGTAAAGTTCATCAAAGCTTTCGTTGCTGTCCAGCAATAAATACCACTTAAGATATGACTGACATCATCGCAAGGAAAAGCACATTTTTAAATGGAACAGAAAACAAAGTCTCTTGTATCATATAAACCAAGAAATGAGTAAAGCCATAAGAAGATGCTATCATCCAAAATACAAATGTTTGCACTTTCCTATGGAGCAGTTTCTAGAAACTAGTAGAAAACAACGTACTGTTGTGCCTCGCTTTTCCCTGCGCTGCCCCCCACGCTCCAGGGCTGCTGTCCCGTGGTCCGTGTGGAAGCACGTTAAAGGTTCTCCAGTAGTTTAAAGGAAACTGCCCAGCATCCCCGCTCCTGGCGGCTCCCGCCCTTGCCCCTGGCTCTTGGCACACGTCTGGAGTGCTGGAGATGCAGTGCTGCCCCGGGCTGGTGGAGGTACCAGCCTTCCCCACCTCCTGCCCCGTGCGGCCAGTGGTGCTTCCATGTTCAGTGCTTTTTTCCACCAAGAAAGCACATCCCTTGTTCCTCTGCCATTTTCTCCTTTAAAGCTGCATGAGAACAGCGAAGTCTGACAGGCAGAGCCAGCCCGGCCCAGAGCTTCCATGGGAAACATTAAACTGCAGTGCTCAGAGAAATTATGAAATCTTTACTGGTAGAATTTAACAGTCTGCTTACGCTGGAGCCAACCAGGAGAGATTTATGAAGCTGTAAAATAAGCTAATTCTGTTTAAAATTATTTCCGAACCTGAATGGCACAAACCGTCTTTAAACTCAAAGGGCAGATTTGACTTTTAAAAATGAGATTATACTTTGTAAGGCCAAAATTAAATGCTGTTGTCCCAAGCATTTAACAAATATTTGTGAGGAATAGAAGGGGAAAGGTTTCTGGAATTGTTTCCACTCAAAAAGGAAACTGATGGTAGTCTCCATCTCCCTCCAGTCTGCCCCTCCAGTCCATACCCCCTGGAATCCTCTGCCACGTATCTTGCCCTGTGCTCACACCACCTCTGCGAGACACGTTCTCTGGCTGACAAAGCACCGGGGTCACATCAGCGCCCCAATCCGCCAGGCACCCTGCTTGAGAGCTGCTCGAGAGCGCTTCTCAGAAAACCCCGTGGGCTGCACGGTCAGGCTCGGGACTTGCCACACTTTAGGCATTAGTCACTTCAAAAAAAGAGGCTTGTAATTGCTTCATCACTGAGCCTGCCAGAGGAGGGGGCAGCTCTGGTACCCACTTCAGTTACGTCTTGTGCTAATTCTGTGAGTAAGAGCACTGACATGTGAGTGCGGCATTTGCAGGACGGAGCTTTTAACCAAGGCGGGCTGCGGGCGGCTCTCCAGGACACCCCGTTGTTCTTCGCTTATTACCCTGAACATACAGTTGAACTATCAAAATTGTACATCTGAGTAAGACGTTGCTAGTTCAAGTGAAACACTTTGCTCAGTTCTTACTTGTTTTTTCCAAAAGGTTGTGCGATCTTTTCAGACACTGATTCAGAAATGAGTGTTCGTGTCCTACGGGTTTAATTAGTCACATGGACAGGACAACGTGCTTGCAGTGAAGCACTCGGCTTCTTCCAGCTGCCTTCAGCCTTTTCCTGCAGAGAAGCAGCTCTGGTGCTGCTTGAGGGTAGGAGGAGAGCCACGGAACTGAAGGGCGATGGCTGGGAATTGCATGTTTCATAGGGAACACAGTCCATCGCCAACTGTTGAGGAGCTTTTGAACTTGCTTGACGCTGCCCGCTGGACACCACTGTCTATGAACGGCTTATGACTGCTGGACGCGAGCCAGGGCTACTGCAGGGCTTCTCGTCTCTACTGGCGAGCACTCTCTGCGTGTGTGGAACCAAGGGTCCGTCCTCTCCTCCCTCGGCCGGTAGGAGCCAACAGATGTCAGTGCAGCCCGAGGAACGGGAGCCAGCGGCTGCTGGGGCTCTGCCGGGAGAAACAGCCCTGAGGAGGTTTGGCCATCGGACACCGTCCGGGCGAGGGGGGACGGTGGAGAACAGCACCGGGCTGTCGGGGGAGGCTGGAGAGCCTCTCACCACTAAAAACACCCACCCGAGTATTTTTAAAAACATGTTTGAGGGTCCTTATAAACACACAGACTTTTGTTGACAGAACAAGTCTGCCCATTTGTGCTGCGTATTATCCTTGAAAACCCGCTCTGTTTATGCCGGGAGTCCCATGACAACCCCGGCCCACTAACGGTGCCACAACGAGCTCGACAACAAACGTGTCACTTTATCTGCTGGAGAGGCACGGAGCGGGAGCAGGAGGTGTCTGCAGGCTGTAGGAAAAGCAGTTAAGGCACAGAAATAAGCTGCTTTATCAAAATATTGCTTTGCTGTTTTCACAAGTGCAATGCCAGTGGCTTTCTAGCCCAACTCGGGGCACCTCGTGTGCGGCAGGTTAATGAGAGATATACATACAAAGCCCCATGAAATGAGTGCAATTGGGTAGGTCACCTGGTTAAGTGATTTCTGAATTTTACTATGTACTTTTTTTCCATTTGAAGCCACAAATATTTTTTCAGGTGGCAGCGCTAGGACCCAGAAAGCCACTGTAGAGAACCTCACATGTGATCTTCAATGGGTAAAAAGAAAAAAAGGGAAATATTTTGATATTTCTGAAGGAAAACTGGGGCATGATGCTGAAAACCAACTAAATGTCCATAAAGATAGTCAGGGGGAAAGGTGGCAAGTTTTATTGTATTCAACAGAGTGAAAAGTTTGTCCTTTGGAGTTTGGATGGTGACACGGGCTGGTTCTGTGCCCAGCGAAGCCAACCTTCAGGGGGCAGTTAGTCTGCCCCAAGCACAGGCTGCCATTACCACTACCAGACCCCTACATGAGCCTTCACACGTCTGGCAAGAGGAATGGAGGCGGGAGTCACACTTCAGTTTATACCCACAACATCAATTTGAGCCCAGAACGCAGTACTCTCAGATACAGCTACCCGAGACCCGCTGCCACCTCTGAAAGCCCTTCTGCCTGCCACCGCCGGTCTGTTATCCCTCACTGTGTTGTCAGGGCCAGAGAGAAGAGAAATGCTGGATGAGGTGATGAAGAATCTTGTGGGAATTGCTTCGGGATAACTAACATCTGCATAAAATCAATCAGGGTATTAGTAAGTTGGATGCGAAGTGCAGAGCTTTGCTCCTGGCGCCCAGGGCTTCACCGTGTGGCTGACGGGAACCAAGAATGGACTGGAAGGGTATCAACCACAACTGACGTTTAGACCAGGCTGTGGCCCCCTCCCGCAGCCATGTCGGTACGCTCCGGTCTCCCCACATAAAGACTTTGCCCTCTTTATACACGGAATGGACTTGAATATCTTCCTAGATGAAGGTGGCTTTGCTCAGCCTGTGTCCTCACGAGCCTGGGCTGCGCAGTCACAGCAATACTACGTGTGCTGACCGTGCCTTCACAACAGCGGCCCATGACTACAAGCACTAACATCTTTTGCCATTTTATACCTGAAATACAATTCAAATGCAGCTAATTCTACCCATCGTGCCTTATCTGCGTATCACAATGTTTATTTTACAGATGAACTGTCTTTTAAGTTAAGAGATGTGACGAGGCCGCTGATGGCAGATTTGTGGTTATAGCTATCGGGAACTCTTGGAGCTCACGCTTTCTGAAAGACACAAAGTTAACAGCTTAGATCAATACTTAAACAAGGATTTAGGAATCCAAGAGTGAAATGAGGCGCTTGGTCACCCTTTTAAATCTAGACTTCAATGTAGGAAACAGAGGAATGGCAGCAAAATAAGAATTGACCTGAAGCAAAGAACCAAAAGCAGAGACCAGATAAAACCTGCTTCAGCTAAAATTAATGGAAATTAATCATTAATCCAAAAAATCACATAGACACTGAGCAAACTCCACAAGTGTAGACTCCTCTCCTTTTGCCCTAAAAGCCTTGTTTTGCAACTGGGTGGCACAATTTGTTTTTCAGGGGTGCTCAGCACCCTTTGTTGCTGCAGCCACGCTGGGAGCAGCAGTCCCGGGGCCCGCTGGAAAACCCAGCGCCTGCACTCGAGATGCCTTTCCCAGAGGTGCCGGGTACAGCCCTGGCATCGGGGCAGACGGGCGCCAGAGAGGGGCTGCCCGCGGGGGGCCTGACACATCGGTGTCTTGCAGCAAGAAGTGAACACTGCATGTATGGAGGGGGAGTTTGAGTTCAATCAATTATTTTTCCTCCCAAGGCACAAATAAATGCAAATTTTACTCATTTACATTTCTCTTGCTGACATGTTTCCTGGTGCTGATCCAAGGGTTTTTGCTTATATCTCCATGTCTCACAGTGACTGCCTCTCTTCCTTGGTATTTTTGCATTCCCAGATGGCCCGCTCTGCTTTTTAACCTCTCCGCTTTTTTTTTTCCCCTGTTGCAGATGGTAGAAACAACAGAATAAAAATACAGAGAGATCTGCAGCCCAGTGCTTGGGAAGGACAACGCTCTGTTCCCTTCCTTCCCGGTGGGATGGGGAGGAAGCAGGCTGCGGGCCCTCCCCGCTCTGCCCGGCTGCCAGGGGGCGAGAGCAGGAGCGGCGGTGGTCGGAGGAGCAGCAAACGGCAGACTCAGTGCCCGGCAAGCCCCGTGTCCCTGGGGGAGGACTCCTCCGGGCCACCCCGACGGCAGCTGAGCGTCACCGGCTCTCCCTTCGGCGGGCACGGGCTTCGCTGCTGGGGATGGGTGTTGCTTAAGGAGTTTGAATGGAGCTGAGCACACTGAGATGAGCCGTGGGGTTTGTTGTGCGCAGGCACACGGGGGCAGGTACGTCATCTGTGTCTGTGGGCATGGCCAGTGCCCTTCAGAAATATATTCTTTAACTGCATTTTGTGAAACACACTTAATTTGTGCTTTTTGAGCCTGAATCTGTCCCACAGCATCCATGCTTCAAGTACAATGCGGATGAACAACATTTGTATATGGCAGAAGATGGTTGGATCTTTGAGGTAATTTCCTCTGCTCTCATTGAAACCGCGTGTGATTTCAGAACGCTGCCAATGTGTGGCACGCGCTCTTTGCTCAGATGAAACACAGAACTTTATCCTTCCTGTCACTTTTTGCCACCAACTAAAACTGGTGTAAGCTGGGAAGCCGATGAACCGTGCTTCTGACGTTGTTAACAGCTGAATTTGCGTAACGACATCTAAACTGTAATGATAGGCAGGGCCGTAGCCAGGAGTATGCCAGGACATAGAATTCCTGATTTCTCCTGAAACAAGTAATTAATAAGTTTTATGAGTTATTCTAAGGGTTCAGAATAATAGGATGAGGGAAAGCCTGTCCTCCACTTGGAAATCCTACTTCATTTCCAGATTTCTATGCCCGAGCATACCTGGGATGGCCATTACAGTGAAGACAGGCTTGGTGTGCTTTGCAGAACTTGTCACCTGCCCTGGAAAGGTTCTCAAAGTGAGGAAACCACAAGGGACTGATCTTAAACTTGTCTTGCTGTGCATTGCACAAGGAAAACTCTGCTTGTCCCCCCACAGGGCCAGGAGAACAAATCCATAGGCTGAACGCTGCTTTCTAGTTTCACATTTTACCTTTTGGCTCTGTTTGGATTTGTTTCTTCACAGCCCTCAGGAGTTCATGCTCCTTTTGCAGGCGGCACATCGCTACATCCCCACGACACAGCACGCTCCAGAGAACTCTCCTGTCTGTGTGTACAACCTTCCTCTCGTTCAGTACCTCTCCAAAAAGCACAGGAAGAAAGAGAAAACCACTATTAATAATCCTCTAGGTTGACCTTTACATTTTCTCCGTATATTATGTTCTTGGGAGTGTGTTCATGAGAAGGATGAGTGCTTGGTCCCAGAGGAAAAATCATCTCAGCGGCAGCGACAGCGTGGCTCGTGTTGCATCTCGGGCCTGATGGGAGATGGATTAGTTCCTGCGATGCAGCAACTGTTGCTGAAGCTTGGGCTCATAGCGATGTGTAAAGTGAACTTGTCTGCTGCGTAATGATTTAATTTGTACACTTACTAACTGCCGTAACAGCCAAGCAGCAGGACGTTGATTAGGTGCCTTGCGTAGTACAGGATAAATGGGAAGAAGGAGACACTCTCTCCCTTTACTCAGGTGATGTCTTTCTCCAGGAATAGACCCACTGACTTTCCACCGAATAATTTGCAGGAGTGAAGAGGTAAGAACCTGGCCATCAGTTAGCAGACCTGCCTGAAAGTGAGTCAAATAGAAATAAACTTGTTGGAATAACTAACAACCTGCCTAGGAGGGACACACACACGGTGCCTCCTTGTGGAATGGGTGCGAGTCTTTCGGGGCATGTTCCTGCTGTGAAGCATTTGCTCCTGTCTCTGCCTGAGCCCGTGCTCACAGATCATTAAACATGTTTCCTGAACTTCGTTCTGGCGTCCCCATGCGCTGTCGCTGGTTGTTCCTGGAGCCGCTCTGGGAACAGGATGCCAAGGAGCCAGTTTGCAGAGGAGCCCGAGCTCCCTTGGCAGGACGGGGCTCAGGGTGAGCCGTCCCCAACGCCGCCTGCCCCGACGCTGCTCTGCTGCAGCGTGGTCAGGCCAGCTGCGTCAAGGCCGGGTCCCACGACTAGGAGTGACGAAATGCACGCAGACGAGAGCTGGTCGGCTCACACAGTTAACGGTGACCTCCACGGGCCACCGTTAGCTCTGCTCTGCCGTTCCCGCAGGGCAGCTCTTGCCCGTCACAGCTGTCCTGATGCAGCGACAGAAACACTCGAAGGTTTCATATAGGATACGACCTGCTCAGCCTTTTGTGTGGTGTTAATAAAGCAGGAAGGGAGGGTCACGCAGTTAACAGATGTGTCCTTCTGCTGGCACAGGCTTGCAGAAGCTTTTGAAGGAGAAATTTCTATCATGGAGACATCTAACTTGTGAGAAAGCACCAAAAGGAGGAACCGAGACTTCAGCGAGAACCACGCAGGCTGTTTGCAGAGGACGGGCTAGAGCACAGAGAGCGGGCTGGAAGGATCCAGCTTCAGAGCGCAGGATGTGTGTGTGGCCAGGCCCCAGAGAGCATTAGTCATATCGTAAGTGAATGCTCAGAGCTGGCCGGAGGCGAGTGTAAAATACAGCGTGACAAGGTTGGCAGCACTGTGCTGCCAGAGAGGGGGATGTCACCCCGGCCAGCACCGTCGCCCTCGGCAGGTACTGACAGCAGCCGAGGAGGGGAATTTGAAGTTTGTTGCAAGAAAGCAGACGTGGTGCCTCCAGAGGAGAGGGGGAGAGCGAGAGCGCAAACTCCACCGTTAACTCCTCCGCTGGATGATGGCGTTGGTAGAAGGTCCAAGGAGGTGCTGACAAACAGAAGCGTGAAGAGAACCCGGGGCATGGCATGCGGGCTGAGCCAGGACAGGGCGACTGGGTGGTTTAGGCCGGGAAGGACCGTTAAGGTCACCGGGTCCGACCGCTGGGCTCCTCGGATGTCGCCAGGACACGGTGGGCCGTCGGTCACCACGGGTGCTGCGGTGGGGGAGCTCCGGCCGGGCACCCCCGCGGAGCGGGGTCCTCCCCGCCCGCCGCGGCA
>VYZM01017877.1:0-18780 GCA_013398915.1 Dromas ardeola | reverse complement strand
CTTCCCCCCGCGGCGGCCGTTGGCGCGGAGGCAGCGCGGGGGGGGAGGGCTGTCTCGGCCGGTGCCGCCCCCCTGCGCGGAGAAAGCCCCAGTTCCGATACGCGCGTTAATTTTCTGCCGCCGCCCCGAGCACACGCCGCGGGGTCCCAGCGGGTCGGCGCGGGAATCCCCGGCCCCGGGCGGGACATGCGCCTGCGGCGGTACCGGGCTCCCTCCGGGGGGAGGAGGACGAGAGAGGAACTGTCCCGCTGTCTGCCGCGGTGCGGGCCGCCCGGTGCCGGTGCGGGGTGTGTGAGCGGTGCGGGGTGCCCGAGCAGTGCGGGGTGCCCGGTGCGGGGCGCGACCCCAGCGCAAACCGCCGCAGGGAACCGTGCGCCGGCCCTCGGGTGAGCCGGGGGTGGGGGATGCCCCCGCTCCCCCCGCACCTGCAGGCGTCCCGCGCGAGTGGGTTGCGACACTCTGAGCGTCTTGGAATAACGGAGAATATTTTCAAATGTTTGCAAATGACTTGAGGAGGCTCCCACCCCCTGCGGTGTGCGGCAAGGTTTGTCCCTGGTCTTCTCGGTATGTGTTTGTAGCCTGTAATAGAGGAGCTGGATTTTGAGGAGCTTTAGAAAACAACATTGGGCACAGTTTTCTGAGTTGCAGTAATAAGAGTTCTTATTCTAGCAGTACAGCTTCTTTTGATGCGGTTGTAGCAGTGCTGATGTCAGCCTGTTCATAAAGGTGTATTTTCTTCTCAGGGGAAGGGGGTTGAGCAGCACTTGTGTGAAGACTGAAGCTTGTACGCTGTGACTGCAGGGGTGAGAAATCACACCTCTCACCAGCCTGGCGTTCCTTTCAAGCACAGGCTGCGCTCTAGGAGTCTTACGGTTTGGGTGTTGTGTTTTTTTTTTTTTAACATATTTCAAGTTTTTTCTGTAGTGAACAAGTGGTTGAAGAAGGAGCTGTGAGGATTGCTTTCTCTTTGTAGGTTAAATAATTAGGAGATGAAAAACAGTAGGGCTAATTTTGATGTTAATCTGCAAGTCATAACGGCTATCTGATAGGCTTCTGTATTTGCAGTAGGCAATATTTCAGTTGCCTGGTTTTTTAATATTGCTTCTAACACGTTGTGCCACAGAACTGTTTTTTGCAGAAATGACATTAAACGTCAAGTGGGTTAAACAACGTATCTTAGCAGTTTAAAATTATCTATGGTGAATCCAACAGAGAGAGGATTCTTTGTCGAAGTACTGGTTATAAATCCGATGGAAATGAGCCAGTGTTATGCTGGCACTGGTTTATTGTATTTCAGCCTGGACTTGAATAGCAGGAAGTCACTTTTTGGCCCTCTTGTAAATCTTGGGACGCCTGAGAGACCCATTTCCCTGCTCCTTGCACGGGGACTGTCCGTTTTCCCGTTAGCTTCCTTCCCTTGCTGCTTCTCTCCTGCATCCCACTCTCACTCTTACTTTGTGAATTTTTTATTTCTAAATGGGAATAAGAAGCTTGGGTTATACTTGCTTATACTTTATATGCAGGTATCGCTGCCACAGCCCAGTGTCTCTCTGCTGAGATGCTCATGGATTATACATGCAAACGGTGCAGGACAGTAAAGTTGAGTGAGGGGGGCAGGAGCATCCAGCTGGGGTTTAAAGCTGCATCTGAGCCTTTTTCCAAGGAATGGAGTTAGGATGGGTGGGGAGAAAAAGGCTGAAGAAGGGCAGAGCCAGGGATTTCTCCTCGCTTGGGGTTGAAGGCTCAATGGCAAAAGCAGCAATAGGTACTCATGGTTTCCTACTCGAGCTCCCGACTTCTCAGGCTGATGTGCTCCCGCAAGAGAATATCGCTGCCGTGGACAGCAAAGGGCAGCACATGTGGCTGCACTTGCTTTGAGTGTAATGCCATTTAAATGAGAACTGCACTGATGCATCAGGTCAGGTCTGTCCCCAAGACTTAATTATTTTTAACACATGGCTGCATTAGCTTGTATACGTTCAAGGGCTGCAAACGCAGAGCGTGTCCTCCTGTCGCGTGCTGGGCTGTGCGGAGCGCGGGGGTGACGGAGTCCCAGGTGTCACAGCCTGTATGTGACATGCCTGACGCTGTGTGCTCCGGTCTGTAACTCAGGTCAGGGCTCTCCAGCACCACCGGTACTTCTGTTCTGTTTGCAGTTCCTTTTTTGGAAGGAAATTTCCTCACTTCATGGGAGTGCTCAGGGATGTGCTGTGCACGGACGCAGTTACTCAGTGGATAGCTGCTCCCGCTGTCTTATGTGATTTTAAGAATTTTTCATCATTTTTTTCAATCCTTTTTCATCACCACAAATGTATAAGGTAAATTCCAGATTCTTGAAACCTCTGTTCATTTCAGTAGAGCAAAGATCTTACACCTGCTCTATTTTTGAAGCAATACTCTGACTTTGTACTTGCAGTAGAGTAATTTTTTTGCTTTGTGTTTGTGAAAGGAAAACACACAATCAGGTGCAATCTCATTGGATTTTGTTTAGTTTACTGTACAAGTTGCAACTTCAAGATTACAATCACCATTACGTTGGCAACGTAGTGCGAGGTCAGGGTTACTACTGGGTATTGGAGGGTGAGTTTCAGTGCGTGGAGGTTGTTTTTAATTTGAGAACGATCCTGGCTCTAAAATTGAAAGTGTGTGCTTATGGGGGAAAAGACGTTAAACTTTGCCATAAAACAATTCCAGTCTGCGTGTGCTTTCTCATTGGTGACAGTAATGTGGGTCTTCCTCTATTTATATATTTTTTTTAAAGACTTTAAAGTGTAATTCTACTTAAATTGTGGTTTGTGGTTTTTTTTATCTTACAACAAATATTATATGAAAACAAATACTCTATGAATACAAATACTATAGTCTTGTCTGAGGGGTTTTAATGCTTTTGATCAGTTAGTGTTTTCCAGCAAACCCCCGCTCTGTCGGGTCTGGCTGTTCAGCTCTCCTGGTGCGTGCGTTGCTCTCCTGTGGCCTTGCTCCTCCTCTGCCGTGCGTTTGCTGTCGGAGGGGGAACTTGGGCTCCTCTCCCTGCTCTGCCAGTCCTTGTGCGCTGGGTTTGCTCGCTCTCGCGGGCTGAACTCTTACCTATGTAAAACACACTTGTAGCTTATTCCCATATTGAAAAGGAAAGTGGGTATCAATATAGCAATATAGATATACGCACTTGTCATCTTAGGTATTTATATTAAACTACAATGTATTAAATAGTGGCCATTCTGAATCTCCTCTACATCAGTACTTAAGTAAAAATGTTTCTAGCAGAAATATTTATATTGGTACAAATATGAATATAGGGCATGCAAATTTGTAGTTTTTATAGGGGGAATATATTACATAGGGAAAAAAACCCCATACTTTGAAAAGCTAGGAAATACCAGCATGAAGACTAACCACAGTCACCCTCTCTGTGTGTACGCTGCATGGTAAGCCCCTCCACGCCATATGATAAAGATGCCTGTCTTGTATGGTTTACATTGTGTTTTTTTTCCACAGGGCTGGTACTTCACTCGGGGCACAAAATGGGTGTTGTGCAGTGAATGAGCAACTATTCAATATTCTTGTCCCCCTCATGCAGCGTGTCACCCCGTGCCCTGTTTACAACACACCATCCGTACCCTGCGCTCAATGAAGAGCTGTAGAATTCCTCATGGGCTTTTCTGTAGTGCCGATCACCGCGGGGACTGAAGGCTTCGTAAATGCTAGTTCACGGCACTGCTGTGAAACAAGGTGGTATCTTTCTCCTCCTTTCACGGATGCTCAAGAGGGAAATGCCACCAAAGACTAAAGCTAAAGCAGGGAGGGGAGGATGCCCAGCGATGAAGACAGGGACGTGCTCAAGCACTTGACTAGTTCCATCTCTCAGGAGCTTGTCGCTGTTGACAATAGTTCCATTCACTTACAACCCATTTGTTTCTTGTATTGTGAGCTAGAAAAGGGGGCACGTGCCCCGCAAAAAAAGCTTATGATCCATATTAGAAGATTGTGTAAAAGATATACAGAACAGACTAAACTAAAAGATGCAGAGGCAACCTTTATCTTGACACTTCCTAATTCTTGAGAACAAGATTTTTTGACACTAAACGTCTTATACCAAGTTGGTATTGAATTTCCCCTTTAAGAAAAACAGGAATAGGAAAACCAAAGAATCCTGGGTTCCGTCCCAGGGGGTGCTGGTGATGGGAGCACCTCGTGCGGGGCAGCTCTGAGCGCAGCACCAGGCGCCGGCTGGCCCTCCGAAGGGGCTGTCGCTAGTGCGAGGGGATTACAGCATTTTCAGTAGGGTCCCCAGTAAATGCCAGATACAAGAACACTTGGACACGGGAATCTCTGTGGTTTCCATCTGCCCAGTATAAACACAACGATCCTGCTGTGGACGCCAGGAGGTGATGTGCTAATTATGGGCCTTTCTTTGCGACGAAGAGCCTCCGCAAGACTAGTCCTGCGCGGTTCCTACTGCTGTATACAAAATGTGCTCCGTGGCAGAGTGTGCTGCCTGATCAGTTGTTGCACAGAGATCTTCTGGGCCTGGACCACGCTTACCCTGAACAAAAGTACCTGGAAAGCTTTGCGAACTTGGACAAGGCTTTACTCGGTACACAAGCAATACTGGCACCAGGACCTGTGCTGTCATCAGGTGAACGTTCACTGAACCTCAGAGCGATGTAGTGGCTTCAGCAATAGTATCTCTATGCATTAGATGACTTGGTAAAGTAGTTTCTCTCCTGCTCCTATTTTAAAATTTCATAGAAAGGAGACAGGCAAGCTACTCATCATTCCCTGCTTTTTTCTTTGTTGTGTTTTTTTGGGGTGTGGAGTTTTTATGTTCTGTCTTGTGTGTGGGTTTGTTTGTATTTTTTCCTTGAGAGCTCCTGACCTTACTTTTTCCTTGTACCACCTCCACATCAACAAGAAATTCATTAGCCTGAGGCAGACACATGGCGTGGAGAGCTTCAGCCAGCATATTTGAAGTCTGGCAAAGTTTGAGCTGCTTCATACAGGGTCTGGCGACGAAAGGTGTCAGGAAACCTACAGCAGCACTGCTATAAAAGTGTTACGAAGAAGGGCTAATGGATGGCAGACTGTATTGATGCTAGGATGATGCTCTCTGTATAGAGATCCAAACTGGAAAATAATTACTTTCACAGTTACAGCTAATGCTGAAGGGATGCTCCGTGCATGGATCTTTGTGGGAAGGGGGTGAGGAATCTGGGGGATTCCCTGGCACCAACCACAGCTGTGCAGTCAGACAACAGCATCGATGTACGTCATCTCCCCCTTCCCCGGCATATATGCAATCTCTGTGTTAGTGGTAATCTGTATTTTTACTCATTAAATGTCTGGTGGGATAAAGATCATTATCCATCACTCCAGAGAGGCTGCATTTCTATGTAGCCACGGACCTAGCTTCAGAGTTTGGGTTTTTTTTAAAGCTGAAACTCCACCCCAATTGTGCTCTCTCTTTGACTATTGCTTTTTAGCTGTTTGTTCCATTTCTGTTATTCTGAAGGAAGGTAGCAGCTTTTCCTTTCCTCCTGTAGAAAGGATGGCTGTGGCACCCACCGACATCACAAGTTGTGAGTGAAGCCACCCCGTTTCTTGCCTGAAGGAAGTTAAGGCTCCCCTGGCACACAAGTTGATGGGAGTCAGGAGCTTGTTATGAGGGCAGCTGAGTCCCATGAAGCTTTCCTCTGGGACTGGGAAGAGGGTTTTCAGGTGTGAATGGGTGTCCTGACTTGAAAGGAAAATGCAAACTTGTGGAAATGTATTTATAGCCTCTGGTTACAAAAAAGTTACCTGCTGAGCACAATATCAATTAAATGGTAGCACTTGGGTCTCACCTGTGCTGTTATGTTTTTAACTAGTGCTGTCGTGGTAGGCTCTAAATGTGGCTGGTTCAGGTGGAACAGGGCTGGCAGGAGCTTGTCATGCTGTTGCTCCTCAGCACCGTCTGTTCCTACAGCAGACAAAATGCCTTGATTTGGTGCCCCTTCCTGCACTGGGGCATCCGAAAGGGAACGGGCTCCTGTGCAAGGGTTTCCCTAGGCCTGGCAGTGTCGAGGGTGGGAATAGCTGATGGGAAGGGCCAGCAGTGGAGAAATGAGAGAGCGGAGGCTTGAACTGACCTGGTGCTTATTAAAAGAAAAATACACTTTGGAAATAAATAAAAGAAAAAAAGGAACAGGAGAAGAAGAGAGAGCAGACCAAGCGCCTTAATGTTATTTATTGTTTAAACTTTATTGGTGTAATAAAGTACAAGCAAACTCCTTCTGTCTGATTCACGAGGCACTTGTGAAGTTTTTGGAGCTGCCTACAAAAACGTGGTTCAGATTCTCTCCTGTTTCTCAGCATTTATCTCCAACGTACGTGTTGGAGCTGTGTTTGTGTTGTTGTATGCTGCCCTAAGGTGTCTGGGGCTGCTCAGGCAGGACTGGCAGGTGCCTGAAGGTAGAATATCTGGACTATAGAGGGATTTTGTTTTCCTTCCTTGGGCTGGGTGAAAACCCTGCAGTCAGGGTTAGGGAAGTAGCCTCCAGCTATGACCACTCAGCCATGAATCGTTCCTGCCATGCTGCAGAGAGTTTAGATTTCCCTGGCACAATTCTGATGGTGGTCGTGCTGCTGGTGAATGTGTGCTGTGTGCCAGCAGTGCAGCAACCAAAGGCTGGTGGAAGGGATTCTCTAGGCTCCAGCTGTGGGGTTTATGAGAAAGCTGTAGAGCTTTTCATCACGGACTAGTGGGTGCATGTTTGTGGAGAGCCCAACTCTGTTTTCCGTTTTCTCATCATTGCAAATTAAAATAACTTCAGAACTATGATTTTACTGTTACTCTGTCTCCTTTCTCTTTTTGTCAAGGCAAAAACAGTAGAGCATCCCAGGGATCAGGCTGTCTTCTTCATCGCTGTTGAGACTGAAGGGGCTCCATCTTCACCTTCATCTTCCTTTGCATGATAGCCCCTCATGACAAGAAAGACACTGAGATTCTGGAATGTGTCCAGAGTAAAGAGTCTGGAGCACGAGTCCTGTGAGGAGCGGCTGAGGGAGCTGGGGGTGTTCAGCCTGGAGAAAAGGAGGCTGAGGGGAGACCTTCTTGCTCTCTGCAACTCCCTGAAAGGAGGGTGTAGCCAGGGGGGGTCGGTCTCTTCTCCCAGGTAACAGGTGATAGGAGAAGAGTGAACGCCCTCAAGTTGTGCCAGGGGAGGTTTAGGATGGATATTAGGAAAAATTTCTTCACCAAAAGAGTTATCAAACATTGGAACAGGCTGCCCAGGGAAGTGGTTGAGTTACCATCCCTGGAGGGATTTCAAAGACGTGTGGATGTGGTGCTGAGGGACATGGGTTAGTGGTAACTTGGCAGTTACCTCCGAGGAAGACACACTTAACATTACTCTGAGCTTCTCGTACTGCCTTGTGCCGATGGAGACAAGTTTCAGGCATCAAAGCAAGGTGACCGCTTCAGTCCTTTCTGATGCTCTGATTTTGCTTTGCGGCAGTTTGGCTGGGACACCAACGACTGCGTGGTCCCGTCGCTCGGTTTCTCCGAGTCCCTCAGCTCTGCTGGCTTCTTGGAGGAGACAGTAGAAGGTCCGAGTGACGTAGCCTGGAGCACAGCTAGCCGCCGTGGAAGCAGGAGCTGCCCCGTGGCGGTGCCCGCAGAGCGGCTCCGGACCCGGCGCACGGAGCTCGGGCTGCGCCTGGGCAGCAGCTCCAGCGGGGAGATGCTGCTGTGGGAATGAGGGGAAAAAAGCACTTTATTGGGTTTGTCCTTCTCTTTCTCAGTGACACCCTCATCACGCGTTACACCACAACCTCTTCCTCTTCCCTTCCCCACCCCCCACTGAACAAAATTTTTAGTTTGTGGGCTCTATTTGTTTGGTTTTGCATTTTTTCTGGTTGTTTTTTATGCTGAAATCTCAAGATCGCTGGTTTGCTGGGAGGTTTTCTGGAGCGCTGGGGGATTTGTGGGACTGGGACTTCGCAAGGGGAGGAAGCAGAGACACTGAGGAGAAGGGCATGCTATTGTGAGCTGAAAATCTGCATTCAGGTTTTGTTTTTTATAAATACCAGTGAAAACTATCTGTTTGGAAGAAACATACTGGAAGAAGCATAAAACACTCTCTTGACATTTTCCGTGCCTTATCTCCACACAGGAAATTCACCGTTTGATAGACCCGATTTTTCTCTGTTGATTAAAAACATACAAGAAATACCTTTTAGTCTGTAAAAGCTGAAAGATATTTTATCCTCTAAGCCTCATTCCTTAATACGGCTTGTGCTCTCAGTTCTCTCTGCTTCCGTGGCGCTTAATCTCTTGTCTGTAGCATTTTGTGGTTTTAGGTGGTGACTGATGAGGGACTTGATTTGCAGATATTTCAGAAGGATATGGATTTGTTTTAAAAACACTTCAAAAATTGACAAGGGAAATACTCCTTATTTGTTTTACCACCAAACAAAAATTGAGATAAAATTTTAGTGGATAGTCCTTAAACACGTATGTATCCTTGTACCCAAAAGTGCCGTGCGCGCGGCTATCGGAAAGTCGGGAGCAATTTGTGCAGGCCTGTTTGATTAGCAAATAGATGAAATGGGTGAAATTTCATTCTTGGCCTTTGGCTCAAACCAGGGGTTTCAGTGTTGCAGCCTCCATGGCAGTCCCACCAGATCCAGTGGGATTATTCACAGAGCCAGGGCAGCGTCAGTCGTCCCCTCCCGGGGCCCACGGGAGCCTCCTGTGAGGGCAAGGGGACGGCGTGCCATCCCCCGGACAGAGTGAGGGTGACACACGGCCAAAGGGTGCGAAACCCACTTCAGTGCAGAACCAGACAGTTCAGCCCGAGTACCGCTGTCGGGCCCAAATTGGAGTTTTACTATATAAAGAAGTTTAAGGAAAATGTTATTTGAAACTTTTTCTACCATTGAATAATTCTGTATTAGGCTTGAGAATGTGTCCCTCCTAGCAGAGGTTTAGGCAAAAACTAAATACTGCAACGATATTTACCATTCAGGCTTATTTTGGGAGGGGGTGAGGAAAGGCCTCATAAGTTATGTACTTGACCGCATGTAGTCAAAAATATTATTTGGAATATAAACTTCCTCGTCTGAAGACCAACTTTATGCACGAAGTCAAAAAGCACAAAAAGCAGTTCTTCTGGCCTCCATAAGTACACCTTAGTGCTGCCGAGTCCTGGAAATTATGCAGGGCATGCTTTTTAAATGTTGATTTTGACTTCTTGCCTGGGACCAAGTGTAAAGTCTTTCCAAGGAAATACTTAGAAGACTTGCAATGAAACCCAAAAGCAGCTGCCAAGCCTTAGTTTTTAGAAAGGGAGTAGGGGGCAATCCAGACAGTTAAAAACTTCCAGTTGTTTGTAATTAAATCCACTACTTCTGTGCACAATAAACATATACTTAGAAAAAGATCATTTTACATAATACTTATGTGGTTTACTGCTGCTCTTCAGCTGCTAAAAATCAAGCAGTAGGTCTGCTATTTTTGTCTGGAAAGGTTACTGGAAGCTGGGAAGCCGGGACTGATGCAGCTGTGCCACCGCGGTGGCACATACCCAGCAGTGACACAGAAATCGAGCCAGGGAATCCTTTTCTCATCGTGAACCATCTTTCCCACCTCTAACGAGTTGAAGTTTGTTTTGGATTGACAGGGATGTGAATGAAGAGGAGATAAAAATACCCCGTCCGCACTTGGCTCCTCCCCAGCAGCAGCACTGCCGGTGGCTCGGGTGGAAGCTGTGGGACTGCAGGAACTGCTCATCACGACGCTTGCGGCTCTGAGGGCTGGCGGGAGACGGGACCGCCAGATCCTCCCAGCTCTCCCCACCCTGGGGTGGGTCTGCCATGGTGCGTTCGCGATCAAGTCCGCTGCCGTCAATCCTCTGGAGGACGGGACGTGTGGGGTGGAAGCACCAGCAGCTCTTGGGGACAGCTGCTCCTCTTCCCAGCCAACGTCCCGGAGATGCCCCTGGCAGGCCTGTCAGAAAGCCCAGCACAGATAGCGCCTTGCTGGGGAAGAGAGAGGCCAAAGCTGGAGTGAGATTCGGTACCCCCTTGTGCAGGGAAGGGATGGCACTGGGTTGGAGATTGTGACAGAGTCATGATGCCTCTGCTCGTGCCCTGGAGAAGGGAGTCAGCCTCCAGACCAGTCTGTCCCCTGTCTTTTGTCAGTACTGCCCTCGCCTCCGGTTTTGTTGTTATTGTTGCTTACTGCCAAAGATCAAATTCTGTTTGTGTATATACGCTTTTCTTACGGCCACGGAAGTGCCATCACAGCTTTCAGTGTAGGCATCTTGATTTTTGCCAGGTAAAGTGCCAAAAAGATCCCTGAATTTCAGTTAATGAAGTTACTTATAAACCCATATCTTTCCCCTGTGTTCTTCATACGCTGCTGGCTACACGCACAGACAAGTAGCCCTCACCGGGAGCTCGGACCAGGGCCGAAGGCTGCTCCCAACAGTGAGGGACAACAGCGTTGGGAGCCTGCCCAGTGCAGCTGTCCTGCCTTACGCCTCTCGCAGGCAGCAGCGCTGGCTGGGCAGTGGACAGCCTGGGCCTGGGTTTATCCGGGAGGTAAATTCTGTATTTGGCAAGGGAGGGAATTTTTTCTAGGATGGCATGAAGAAATGGTCAGTTGTTCCTTGGCAGGCTGCAGGAGCCTTTGGGTGCTGTGAAAGAGCAGACACAAGGCATGGAAAGAGCAGAGAGGAGCAGCTGAGGGTATTATCTAATAAGTGACATAAGAAAAACCATGAAGCCTTGCAGAGCAGATTTGTTAGGATTTGAGATGAAAATCCCTGTTGCTTGTTGAGATTATCCCCCAGCATATGGCAGGGAACATAGCAGAGAAGTAGAATTAGCTGCTAATGATCTGGACACCTCTTGAAAACAGATGTTTGTAGTCCTGTATAGCTGTACGCCGTTTAATTCAGCTGAAATCTGGATTACTCAGCAACAGGCTTGGCGTGGTATTCGAATGCTTGGTATCGTCATTTCCCACTGATCTCACCCAGTACAGATCACCTCTTTCTTAGGAAAGAGTAATTCCATGTGAAGCTGGAGTTGAGAATTCAGGGGCACGCGGTGCTGGCAGACAGCCTTAGCCAGGAGCTGGGGAGGCGGCGGGAGCTGCGGGTGGCTCCTCTCCCTCGCACCACGGCACGTCCCGGCTGTATTGCTCGAGGATGGGCAGTGTTCCTTGCAGTTTCTTTAGAGGATGACTTACTGGTAGATTTTTATGGCTAACGATGCTGCAGTTGAGGAGAAATTTGCTCGTGGGTTTAGATGGGAATGGCCTGCCGTGTGTCAGAAAAATAATGTTAGCATTTCTGAACCCTTACCACTGACAGGGTGCTTTCTAAAAACTCATCTCTCTCTTGTTTTCACAAATGCCCTATCAGAACGTCTTTTTCTACAGCTGCTTCTCTCTGGACTCTCGGCTCATTTTACAGCTGCTTTGTTCAGAGCCTGCTCCCTTCCATCCTGCTCTCAGCAGGACAAAACTGGCACCTGGTGAGCTTCTTGTCACTGCTGGGTTCTTCTGTTGTCCTTGCTATCCTTGCCTTCTCTCAGAACTAACTCAGCTAAAGGGCAGAAGTGCCTGATTTCCTTTCTGATGCCTTAAGCTATGCTTCAGGTCCTCTGCATCTCACTCAGCTGTTTGCTAATCCTGGAGATTGCTGAACTCATTGGTCCCTCTCTTGCTTCCATGGATTTTCCCATGTCTCCTATGGCAGCTGCCCAGGGCTGGCCACGGCCCCACACTGCTGCACGGGCAGATCCCAGCACAGCCCCCCTTGAGGGCGTGTTTCCCATCATGTACGCCCCAACTCACCCTGACTCTGAGCTGTTGTTCATAAATCCCAACTCATCCTCTCCATGCTTTAAGGCACCGAGGTCTCTTACTCAGGGATGTCATCTCCCCTCGGTTCCCTCTGGGGTCTCTGCATTTACTTAAGCCTTTCTTAAGCAATCTGCACTGATAGTGCTCTTGCTATGCTCACGTTTCTTTACGTTCAAAATAGTGCTTCCTAAGGTCTCTTTAATTTACTTACCTCAATTTGCATTATTGGAAAGCATCCTCCTGGAGCTGGAAGTCTTTATTGTTCATGGAGGAGAAAAGTTTATGTTAATTGTGAGTTCAGTTCATCTTTTTTCCTGCTCCTTCCTTCATATTAAACTTCCTTTTGGACATAATCTCTTATGGTAAAAGCAAGACCTTAACCTCAACCTTTCTTTGTAAGTTAGATTCTTTTGACCTGGCGTCATCTTTGTTACAAAGCTTCACACGTTGCCGTACAATAATATTTTTCTTGTGGTGCAATGAACAGCACTGCAGATGCGGTTCCAGATGGGGTCATTTTTTCTCTAAATTAGCAACTGTCTTAATAGATATTTTCTGTGGCTTCCAAACTATGTGGTATTGCTTGAACGAAAATGTAATTCCACTGAGAGATTTCAAGGCCAACTTTTGCTGGGCTTCCAGAAACAATTTTTTAATTGTTTATTTGCACAGTCAAAAAAAGTTTGCTAGGGTACTGCAGTTGCGTTTTGAAGCTGCATCTTTAGAATCAGATTGAAAATATGAATATTCTCTGGTATGCTTTTCTGATGGAATAGAATTTTTATGCAGGTTTATGCGTTAATACGGGGGTTAAACTATGGCAAACGTGTCTTGAAAGAACTGAAGTATTTCTTTGCATCAAGAGCGCAAAGCCCAGCTCTCTGCCATACTGCTACTGCACTTGTAAGGCTTCACCTCGGACTGGTTAATTTTTTGTCATTTTAAAGTAATCATTTGAGAAGGCAGTTACAATTTGCACAACTTGCTTCCAAGTCCAACAGAGTCATTCATTCACTTGAAACTTCCTTGGGGGGTGAAGAGGATGTGTTTGTACTGACTGGCCACGCTGCGACAAGCAAGCGAACGCCGTTTGGCGGCTGCTTTAGGGAGACGCGAGTGGACTCTTGGGAGCGTTTGCTGGAATTCTGCTTTGTCACAGGTAAACATGGAAAATGCAGTAAATCATGAAAAATCCACCAGGATATGCTACAAGCCTTAGGATCACAGGCACCTTCTTACAAATTTAAAGCCCTGTGGACAAAAAATAAATCAAGAAGCCTCAAAAACTCAAAGAGTTTCTGAGAACAGCTGGGGAAGTGATGGAGGGACTGGACTTTGCGCCCCTGCAATAGCAGGGAACTTGGCAGATGAAATATCAGAGAGGGCCAAACGGAAAAGCTGAGAACAAGAAACTCTGGTTCGTTGGTTTGTTTGGTTGGTTTTTAAAAAAACCCAACACCTAAACACCTCTGACAAAGACAAGTTGTATGGTTCCATATAATCCTAAACTCTAAATTTTTTTAGCAGTAGCAACAGATCTAACTTGGTAATTGTCTTTCACTGGGGAATTAGGAGTTCATCCATGCGACCCTGGAAAATGTTGGAGGCCACCCGTCGAGCTTTGGTCAGAACAGAAAGCCTTCGGTAACCCAACGGACGTATGGCCTGTGGGATTCCACCACACTTACACCAAGGAGAGCGGCCCCTGCGAACCAGGGGGTGTGGGTGGCTTTGCCCGAGCGAGTGGCAAGAGGAGCGATATCAGAGTGGCACATGGAAACCCAGCAACGCTGGTGATGGCCAGAAAAGTGAGAACTGCTCTTGTGCCACTGGTGCATCCAGTACTGTGCTTTGCTGGTTTGTTTTGGTTTTTTGCATCCCCGGGCTTCAAATAGTCTTTATTAATAATAATAATAGATAAGCTTTATTATTTACAGCAGTTTTATACAAACGGGTGATTTTTGTTATGTTGAATTGCTATTTGGTAATCCACATGATGGTGAAACTTCATTTTGACTGCTAGAAAGCTCTTATTTAGTTTTCAGAATATCAGTTTCTAAATAATTGTATTTAATTTACTCCAGAGAAATTCAGAGATTTTTTGAATGGTTATTCTCCTAATATCATTGGCATGGTCCATAGCAAACTATTAAACTTGAACCTGTGCTTTTCTCAGTCTTTTAAGATTGCAGGATCTGACTACTTGCTTTTGGGACGGAGAGTTTGCAGTTCGGCCCCATGTTCTTCTTGTAGCTCTGTCCGTCCTGGCACATCTGTCTGGAGCCATCACTACACTCGGGTGTCCCCTCTGCTGGGCGGGATTTTTTTAATGCCAAAACCAGAAGGACTGTTGCAATTTTTTTTACAGTTCCATGAAGTGAAAGGCCCCGGCCCCCCTTCAAGGCTTGCCTGCGGCTGGGTGCTGTCAGGGCTGGGCAGGTGGCACCCGGAGGTGGCTCCTGTGGTGACCAGCCAGGATGGGGCAGGGAGTGCCCGCTCCAGGGCGATGGCACAAGTGTCGCCAGGCCAGATCCCGTCCTGAGCACGACCAGCTCTGGGTGTCTGCGCTTGGAGTGGAGCACACGTCGCGGTGGAGCGCAGAGGTGGCTCGTCCTGTCCCTGTGAGACGCTGCTGGAGCTATTGCATTTCAGGAGAGAAAGTGGGATTTTCGTGTAGCCAAAGTGCTGGAGCTGTGCCTGTGAGTGGGGTGATCCCTGCGGCTCCCCGTGGGAGCAGAGCTGGGGGGACAGGAATTCCCTATGGCTGCAGGGGCGGCTTGGTTCATCGAGCTTTCCTGAGAAGATGTCACAAAAAGGGTGCATGTCTTGGTCATTAGGATTTGTCCATGTTGCATTACTAGATGAGATTTCTATTTACTTTTAGCTTTATCCTCCACCTGTGTCCCACTGTGCATAAAGAAAATCCTGCTCCTGTCACTTGGGAAGCAGCAGTTTTCCAGCATTTCCCAAAATTCCCTCCAGAAAGAGATTATGTCACATCTGAGCCAGATGCTCATGAAAAACAAAGTGTCTCAGCACAGTGAGAGCACTGGGAGAGACCCTCGCAGTCAGGGGCGACCGCAGCGGTGGGGACAGTGCTGGGGCGGCGTGCTTTTCCTCGGTTAACTCAAGTAACAGCCAAACACTTTGGTTTTAATTAGTAAGGGAGAGCCACATGCTGGCTGGCCGTCCTTCCAAGCTGGACATTCCCACTTCTCAAGTGGGAGTGGTGTTCTTTAGCCTCTAAAACCTCCAGTATATTTTCTCCTCCTGTCCTTTGATTACGGATTTGTTTGACACTTCAGTGGGTTGTGGCTCTAATGACAGCAGCCCTGTGTCAACAGAGCTGCTCGCAGTTGGCAGTTCCTGGCTTTGCCTCTGCTTCCTAGATGTGGTGTGACAGAGGTTCTCTTGATCTTGTACATTATAAGGAGGAATAATTCTCATCAGTACAAAAGTTAATTAAGTGGATTTTTGTATTTCTCCAGCTGTACCCTGTGCATACCCTGTGCAGATCTTTGTCAGGTATATCTTTTAATAGTTTGTCTGCAGAAAGCAGATGCGTAGGATGAAACAGAAGGCTCCTACTCGCTCAATAAACGTTAAAAACTTAATACTGGACATATTTTAAGGTAACTTTTCAATGGAAAATAACTGACTGAACCTACTGTGGTAGCGTCTCCATGAACTAAACATGGTACAAAGTGCACGTTTTCTTCCCCCCAATTTTTTTTTTGAGATAATCATGTCATTAATAAACTTCCACAATTAAAAATATTGAGCGTACTGCCATAAACTCGGATCTCCCTTAAGAGAAACTACTGTTCGCATCTTCACCCCCAGTTTCTTTTTTTCTTTTTAGTTCCATGAACAGATATACTTTCTTACACCTTCTCATTTCACCCAGAGCAAATAAATTATACCAAAGAAAAAAATAATTCTGAATTAAACTGTTTTCTTGTCCTCCTTCCACTTTATCACTTTGTGCAAATATTTGAAAGGACAACTAGGTGCTAACCTTGGATGTTAAATGTTTGTCCTAACTTCTGCGCACTGTTTACCAAAACAGAAGGGCCACAGTGTAACACCAGTAGTATAAGTAAGTGTCAACACAGGTCGCTGATATTTTAACAGGCGGTTTTAATTCATAATAGAACTAAGTAGAGATTTTTAGGGTGAGTGAAATTTATTGCAGCAGCGCCCTCAAGTGCTGCGACGCTTTAAAGGTCCGATGGTGTCTCCTGCAGGACGCTGGGGCTTGGTTTGCTGGGGCTTGGTTTGCTGGGGCTTGATTCTTCAGCATGTTCAGCCCAGTAAGAGCATATGCATTATTTTGTTTGAGTGTTCACACAAATCTGTGAGACTGTTTAAATTAATAATAGCATGAAGGGAAGTGTGATGGTTTTGGAGTTTCTGTTTTAATTGCTGTGTGGTACGGAAGGTGCTGTCAGGAGCAGTTTGGTTGGAAGTGGTGGTGGAAGGAGCTCCTGGGCAGAGGAGCTTTCAGGTCAGCGGTGGACCAGGTCCTGCAGGATGCCAGTTTGTAATTGGGATGCTCAGTGCCAGCAGAGCCCAGTGCAGAGCTTTATAAACTGTTCTTTAGCTCCCCTGGCCCTTTCTTGGTTTAGGCTGTGGAGGTAACAGAGTAGAATTGTCTCTGGTGTGACTCATTACTGTAACAGAGAATTTGTCTGGATTCAGATGTGGTATTTATTTGGTATTGGGATAACCGTGTCTGGTAGGCTGTGGACCAGTACGCTATTTATAGTGGTATAAACTGTATGGACGTAACTATGTCAGGATAAAGCAACAGTGGTCTGCTAGAGGTGTTACACCACCCTCAACGTACCGGCAAGGAGCCCATAGCCCCTGGGCCTGCTGGACTCTGGTTTTACCAGCAGAATCCCGCGCTCCTGGAGGGAGCCCAGGTTGCAAGCCCCGCTCTTCAACTTGTGAGCAATAAAGCCACAGTTGCTTCCAAAACTGCAGCATCTATTTTAGCTGTCTGACAAAGCTGTCAGTGTGATTGCCTCCGTTCTCTAGAATTCCCTTCTGTTCAGCTCCCCACCTCTGGTCTCCCAGTACGTATGATCAAAGCAGGTCAAGTCATCTTTCTTTAAAAGCAGAATCTCCAAGGGGCACCGGTGCTTTGGAGAAGTGAATTCAGCCCAAGAGAATGATTCCACGGGGGTAATGCAATCATAGGATCTAATAATTACCTGGATCCACAAAGTGAACTTTGAGGCATTGCTGAGAGCAGAAGGCATCACTTACAACACTCCTCTTGTAAAGATACTGCCCTTTCTTCCTAATTCTTAAGGGTTATTTTTCTAAAGATACTTCAAAGTCTCTATTTTATATTCCTTGCATATACTATTCAAATGTGGATTTTGTAGTGTCCTTTTGTGTGGGTTTCTCCGGATCCAGAGGGAAAAGCAATTGCAATAGTGGTAGCAATCTGTGGAATGAAGAATTGCAACATTTGGGCAATACCCAGTCTTAATATTTGAGTCTTGAATGAGTATTTCTAGAATAAACCAGGAAGAAAATCAGAGGTCAGAGACAAAGCAATTTAGAAATCATTCAATTGTTTGACTTAGGAGAAAAATAAAATAGTGACACATCTTTAAAATAAACAAATATAAAGGTAAATGGCCATCTGGAGATCCAGTAGCCCAGGATCACTTGAGCTTTTTTAGCCACTTAAACAAAGAAACTTTGAAGCCTTTGGCCCAGGTGCTCCTCGATGCCGAACGCACGGAGTTTCATGCAACTCCTTCCTTAGGTGACCTTGGGCTGGTTTTCATTTGCAGGATGCAAAAATGACTACTTTTCTTTCCCTGGGAGTTTTGCCACTCTGTGGCAGTGCTGTGAAGCGTTACGTGACTCAGTCCCTGTTACAGCTGCCTTGGTGCTCCCTGGTACGGGCTGGGGAAGATGTGCCGAATTCTTACAGGCAGATTTCCCCCTCCCTGGGGGAGACACCAGCAGGCTCTGGACCAAAACACAAGGGCAGTGTGTGAAATACTGCACGTTACATGTCTGTAGGCAGGCGCAAAAGATGGTGGGCTTTGTATTCATGGGAAGGCTGTTGTCTAATTGTCTCTTTCTCCCCAGCATAATTTATTTTTTCAGTGTAGAGGGCTTATCTACATATACAACTTTGTTTCTGTTTTAATACATTCTAATCTATTTGAGGAGCAAGACGACTCCGTTCCAGAAGGAATTACCCAGTTTGGTTGATGGGGATGCGCCTGCCTGTTTGTCTCCATCCCCTGCACGGCTCTGGGATTGTTCTCCCTGGATGTCCCCCAGCCCCTGGAATTCTGACACGCAGTTAAATGCACCACTGCGGTCACGGTTTCACGTACCCGGAACCCCTAATCCTGCCCTGCGATCCTACATGACCACAGCTAGAGATGCTGGGCTTGTAGTCTTTGTCTGAAGGTGAAATGCCCGGCCACGTCTCAGCAGGGGATGCTGGACGGTGACATCTGGAAGGAGCAACAGCAAATCTAAAGGGGCACTCCTCGGTCAGGAGCTTTGGCAGAAATGTGGAAGTGCTTCAGGGCAGAAATGGTCTCCAAGAACTTCTCCCAGGGTGGATGCATATTACTAAGAACTGGAGTGTATTTTCACAAGAGCTACACGTGCTCCCTTTTCTCCTCCCTTGTGGTTCTGCCAGGCTGGAGCTGGGTATTTGCAAGATGCTGAGTGATGAGATCTCTACAGCACTACTCTTTACTAAAGCGAGCCCCAAGCCAGGCACTCCTGACACCAGGAATGGCCACGAGACCCGTGTTGGAGCCCACGCCGTTCTGCTGCAGAGGACAGCAACAAACATCCCAGTGTGGCAGGGACAACTCACGTTGTCTCTGTTCTCTTTGCACCCGCTCCACCATCGCCCTCCAAAAAGGAGGGGGGGGAAG
>VYZM01017875.1:0-14362 GCA_013398915.1 Dromas ardeola | reverse complement strand
AAAAAAAAATCCTATAGCAGCATCACATTGTAACAGTGTAAATCAAGAACTTTCATGGCGCTGCTTGGAGTTACAAATCCCTGAAACATTAAATCAGTCTCTGTCCTTTTGCTGAAGTTGAGGTCTGCTGATCGGCTCTCACCAGCAATCCTAAATGCATATGTTTTATTGCCCAATGGCAAGGTTCTCTCAAATTCCCTAACCCCAATAGCCTGCCAGAGTCCATGTTTACAAGCCTTCAGGGTGCGCTGCAGGGCTTATCTATTTATTCAGGCTATCGCCTGAGGGGCTGGCTGCAGAAGCAAAGAGAAGGTTGGTAAGTTCTCTTTATTTGACAACGAGGTCATTTTTATGTATTAATTTATGTACATGTGCCTAGAGATTATGATAGGCACATTTTATACAATAACAAACAACTTTTGTCCTACCCTAATTAACTTTGACTAAATAAGAAAAGAATTCTCCAGGTCTCCATTATAGATAAATTCCTGTAAAAAATAGCCATGAATACACATGCTACAAAATAGAAGAGTTAGTCAGACTCAAAATTAAAAGGGAAAAAAATGTGACTTTTCACAGATCGAGATAGACATGTAAAAATCTAAAGCCAATTTATAAATTCTATGTCAGTAGGTACATGGTTCTCTGTTTGGTACTATCAAAGCCTGTCCTTCAATGTCCTTTGAATTATTACTGAGTAACACAAATGAGAAATTCTTCTCTCTTAGTGTAACTCTGGCCATAATTTTGCAAGTGTTCAGAAGTTTTAGAGATAGTGTAGTTCACTGGACTTGGAAGGAAATAAAAGGAGCTTCTACGAAGAAAAAAAAAAAGAGAGTACCCTGAAAAGGAACACAAAATGGTGTTATACTGAAATAATACGATCGATACAAGAAATCAACTGGAAAGTGAAGCTGATTGAATACTTTCTGACAAATCTAAAGAGACTTTCCTGTAGGTGTTGGTTTGACCTATTCCCTGAAGAAACAAGAGAAGCACATTAGATTGCCAAGTCTAGGGCACAGCTTAGATATAACATTGTTTTAAGGAAAAAAAAAAAAGAAAATGTGTTTAAGCTGACACATCAGTTCAACAAATGGATTTGAAAGAAATGCAGTAAGCCTTATGGCACCCATTTTCTACTGTGGTTAAATGATTTAGACTCAAACTTGTATGTCACTTAGCAATGCCAAGTTATCAGTAAGAAAGATGTTGCTTCAGTGACAAACTCGCCCTAACCTGGGACCATTCATGTCCCAGGCCAATGTATTAAACTACAGCAGAACAGCAGTATTCAGCAGAGCCAATAAAAGGCTCTTTGAAGATTTTAGAGAGGCCAAGAGAAGCTTCAACCCTATAAAATCTCTGTTCTACATTTGCAGTTTGTCAGAAGGAGTTAAAATGAGTCATTCTGGTTTGGGTAGCTGGATAGACGAGTTTAAGAATTGTTCTGCACTGATGGAGATGCAAAGTGAAAGAAATGCAACTGAAGATCGTACCCAAAGCTATAAAGCAACCAGTACCAAGGGCTTATAAAAAAAAAAAAAAGCTAAGAGAACCTGGAATTGCAAAATGAGAGCTCTTATTGTTTTTTTCAATATGAACTTTTCAAGTTTCAATGAAATTTTTTCAAACCAACAGAATAGCTCATCTGCAGCTGATAGGGCATACATGGCAGGGTTGCACTTCCATTGAAGAAATGAGATAGAAGACTCTGATTTTCACATGTGCTCCAAGTATGAAATCACACATATGCCTCAATGGTGAGCATGTTCCAAAAACCTTCGAGAAATAGTCATGGCAAGTAAACAGAAAACAGTGTGCACTAGAATAATACAAGAAGAGCAGACCTCAGGAACAGAACTTGTTTTACAAGGAGGGAAATAAATGCTGCATTGTCACAAACATGAATGTAAAATGAAAGTGGATAATATGCTCAACAGGTCACACTTGAACGCTTTCTCTTCCAATACCTAAATTACAGCAACATTCCTAAATATGAACTATCCTCTTCACAGATGATATTGTAAATATCAAGAGATCTTTATCTTCAACTAACTAATGGAAGTTTTTAAGCTTTACTAATCTGTGCTGGCTGACAAAGTTGTGTTTTGTGCCATAACATCAAAACAGATGGTTTATATAACACAGAACCAATTCAGTAATTTTCTCCAGTTCCAGGTATCCATTTCCCTTTCCTTGATACATGAAATGTATTTCAGAAGAGGCAGAGTAATCAGAACTGGGAGCTGGAAGATTTGGAGTGAAAACCTGTGGGGATTTTCCAATTTTTCACCCTTGAGCTTTAGTAGTGACTTATGGAGAATGTCATGTTTCTCTACAGACTGTAAAATGAAATTCTTCCTTAAGCACAAACAGAAACTCAGGATGAAGAATACAAAGATGACTTTAAACTTCAAACCTATCTTCTACCTCCTTGGTAAGATAAAGCAGCCCATAGTTCAGCTGTACAACCTGCTGTGTGCCTGCTTCCCAGTGTAAGTAGGGGAAGAGCTGGATTAAAGTTGTATTGCCAGCTTGGCTACAAGTTGTGTGCAAACGCCACGTAAGATTTCCTTACCACAAACAATCATCCCATCAGGTTTAGGGTCAACTGCCCTGTATGTAATGTAATGATTCTGAGAAGAAAGATGAGGTTAGTGATGTAAACTCAATTTTCCAAAGTGAACTTGGAAGCCTACCACAGCAATTTCAAAGTATGTGAAACTTTTTTTTTTTTACATATGCAAACATTTTATTTTTGTCTTACCACTAAGTATAGATTTAATAGCGTTCATTTACGTTGTCGGGCTAAAGCCTTATTTAACAGTAATGAAAGATTGAAATACAAAATCACCCGGAACAACATTTGCATTGATAACATTTTTTTTTTTCTGATAGTAACTGGAAAGTACACCTACTCTTGCATATAACTGATAAAATTCCTAAAAATGTAAAGCTAAAGAGAGTTATTCCCTGTGAAAACTTCCCTACTTCACTCCAAACACCATTCACTTTACCCAGAAAAGTCATTAAACCACTAAGACTTGAACATGAACTCTAACGTCATGAAGTTGAGGGTTTTTGATCATCACCTATTTGACTTACTCAGAATTTATGACATAATTGTCACCAATACCAAAATGCCAGAAGTGATTACATTATCCAGCCAACATGGTTGGAATGGAAAGAAAGGAAAAAGCTGTTTTTTCCAAGGTTTAGGAACATAAAGTCCTTAATCTGTCTACTTGTTTATCATGAGACCACTCTGTCTTTGTTGGGGATGTGATAACCGCACATAACAGATGGTCCGCCAAAACCCTATCACGTTTGCTTCAATTATTTGTGAAAGACTGCAGAGGGGGAGGGAAGAACCATGATTATACAATAAAATCTGAAAGGAATACAAAGCCAGGTACTAAACCACAGCAAGAATGATTTGCTGAAGGAAATAGATATTCATGCACAAGTTGCCTGAAACTGCTCCAGGATATTCCGCTTCAACAGAAATGATGAAAAGTACAGAGCCAAACAAGCATGATGCCAAAACAAGACAGTTTCATTGTTCATTCTGCCTACTCAATTTTTTCAACACTCCAAAGGCACATACACCTCACTTTGCATAGTTTGTCCATCGAATTACTCGTTTAATATTATGAGAACATATGTAAAACGAAAATACCCCGCTTAGTAATTAAATCTAATTGCAAAAGGATCTAAAGGGCAAACTTGCAATGTGAAAGGAGACTAAACGAACTTTTAAATATAAGGCAATGTTCAGCACAAGAGAAGTGTGCTTTTTGATTCTCCTATACCCTTAAGAATACTTTTTCATGGGCCAAATGCAGGAGAATATGTAGAACAGACTTACCAAATCCTCCTTCATTTCCAAGGGTCTTACGAATTTGACACCACCAGTCTGCCAAAACACAAATGACAACAACATGATCCGATTTCAAATATTTACATATTAGTGATAAAGGAAATACATCAGAAAATATGTGGCAGATTATAAAGAGATGTTTTTACATTATTTTCTTTTTTTTTTTTTGAGCTAAAATGGATTATGTAATCTGACTTCCTGTGTATTACAAACCAGTGCATTTTCACCCACGTACCTCTCCCTCAATAGACCCAGTAAGTTCCATTTACCAAGATTATCCTCCTTGAGGTGCCAATGTTTGTGAAGACACCAAAAAACAGAAAAGCAACCGATTACCGTTGCTTTACTTTCAGATCATTGCTACATATATTAAATGACACTGGACATAGTACCAGTTTTCATCAAAATTGCCTGTAATTATTCCTTCTTCAAATAAGACTCCTTTCAATAGTTGTTTTCAACTATAACAACTATTCATCTCTTCTCAGGTGTACTTAAGTAATACTGTATAGGAGTAAATGTTTTTCCTCCCCAAAACGTTATGCAGCATGAGATGAATATATATCACACACCTTCACAATTAGAAACATTTGCCCCAATTAAAGTGTCAGAGAATGAAACCAGCTTATTTCAGACAGCATTTTCCATAAATCCACAGACATCGTTAATCCATATTGCTTTCTCTATTATTTCACTTAATCCTAATGCCAACTGACTAGACACAGCTGCCCTGGGCATCCAGCTTTCTTGTTTTAAACATCAGAAGGACAGCAGTGCTTCAAGGCTCTTGGATCCTCAATCTTTATCAATTAGATCTTAAAGGAAATATTCTGATCAGAAAAGGACATTGCTCACTCCAATCTGGTTAAAAAAAAAAATTCAATAAGTTGCTTATATAGATATCAGAATCAGCACACTTAAAACAGTATTCACAGAATTTTAAGTGCAACGTACTCTGCAAGTGGTACTACATAAACTACACAAGCTATTCCAAGAAAAAAAAAAATGTCCAAGTAGCATGTCACTGTATGTTAAACCCACACTATCACCACAGATTTGCAGCCTTATAGGAACCAGAGAGAAAAAGATAAATCCTTTTCATTATGTTTCAGTACTCCTTGAAACAATTAACTACTTTGATTCCCCAAATTTCCTGGTCTAAGCAAGAGATGCAAGAGCGAGTTTTCTGTGCTCCTCCCCTACCTTTATATAGGTCTGCGACACTAAATGGTTCCTTTCATACACAAAGGAGATAACAAATTACATGACCAAAAAGTAAGGTTGTTAGAAAGAACTGTAGCGTTTACTATCAATGCTAGTAAACCCTAAATTTCTGTGATAACTAAATTATGTTCTTGGAGGTTTTAGAATTGGTTTCACAGGTATTTGAGTCCTTCCTTAACGAACTGGGAGTTCTGATTGATGCCTTAACTCTCTGTTTAGAAATAACGACATCTTGCATTTTGGGGTGAAACATGCTTGAAATGTAAGTTCATTTTAACAATTCACCTTCCACACTATATACAGTAACAGATCTCAGAAGTTACTGCAAGGCAGTGCATTCCTGCACTGTATTGCATGGCTCATACAAATGAAGCTTTCACCTCTCCTAGTGAAAAGGATGCTTTAAAGTCAGACCACAATGTGGAAACCTCCCTTACAGTACGTGCTCCATCAGTCTACAAAACCCTTACCCAAAATGAATCACAGCTTTCAGGTTCTGAAACAAAGTTTCACATCCATAGAAGGCTTAAGCTTGAGAGTCTCCTTCCCTCTTCACTACATACACCTCTTGTTTTGCTCTTTGACACGTAGCACTCATCAGCATAACACTTCTCACCATTTGAGGAAAAAAACTCATAATGGGATAAGAGTGCTCCAAGAGCATACACTAATTGTCAGCACCTTGAGACACTTCACAAAGGTAATGATCACTTCAATGTCCATTAACTCTACTATGATCTCTTCAGACTTTTCCCTAGAAGACATATCAAGACAACCTGAGTTTCACTGGTATTTTTTGATAAGAATAATGACATTGACAGAAGGTGATGAAGCTGCAGTAGCCTACAAATGATTCTGGAAAGCACCAGTACAATGCAGAGTGGGAGTAACAGAGTGTGATGAAAATTATTTAAACCATCATATGATACATGACTAACCCAAATTCCTTCCTCTCACGGTTCAAGAGGTGTAGTGATAACGCCAGCTTTTACCAATACGCATGCTGGGTATGAAACTAGAGATCTTGCGAGTTGTCATGGAATGTTGCTTCCTGCTTATTTGCCTGGCAGTGAAATCCCTCTTTGGCCATTAACAAGAGCCAGGGACACTTCAGCTGAGCCACCATCTAATTTCTTAAAGGAAAACAAGTCTAAGTTACCTGTGAAAAGGATGGAGGCAATGTCTCTGCAATTTACAATTGTCACTCTTATGAATTCAGTCAGTCTTTTCAGTATCTTGTTCAACACAAATGTGTTCAATCACATGTGTCATTGCAGATGATAATTATATTCAACCCTATTTTTAAGTCTTTATTGTAGGAGGAAAACAAAATAGCATCTGCACTTCTGTTATTTTTTACTTGTACATGTGAACAGTTAACAGCAAAGAGTGTTAATGCTCAAGTATATGTAAGTCATGTCTATGTCTAACACTCTACAAAGAAAGAGCATTCAGCATTTTCTACTCCAGAGTAAAAAGAATGAAAGTAAATATGAGAGCTATATAACATCAGAATTCTTTATAGATGGCCTATTTAAGTTGTAGATGTGCACTCTTCTTGTCTGCCTAGCCTTATGGAGGCTGTACCTACTTTAAACAGTATGAAATTCAATAATTTCAAAGAAAATTTAACTATAACAGCAATAGCAAGCCATTATGTTCCACTAATCCATCATTTTTATAGAAAAAATGTATTTTCTTCACAATGAGCAATTTATAGATTCAGAGAGTACATCTGGGATTTATACTTGTAGTCTATTATTTCACAAAAAATAGTTCTAGTAAGAGTGAAGCTAGATAAATATTGGAAGAGTTTGACATTTTGCATAGATTATTTCTAAGATCTGAAAGTAATTTGGTAAGCATTGCACCAAACAGCAAATAGAAAAATCTGCAGCTGGTAAGTTGATGTATTTTTCTAGAAAGCTATATATATTCCCATGGGGAAAAAAAAAAAAAACCCACCACCAAAATCCCTCCTTAAAGTAGATGTTATTTGTGCTTACTTAGCTTCAAGAGTGTAACCTCTTATAATCACTAAATGGGTAAGATGGTTTTCTGCTGATTCACATTGTGTCACCTGCTCACAGATAGAATCTTGTGGGACAAAACTCAATCAACAGCTAATAGTAAAAACATATCGGGGTATCTACCATTTTTGCCTGTGGCATCAGAGAATAACTGATTCTCCCCGTTAACTTTCCTGCCGCACACCACCAGTCATACTCTTGGCAGCCCTTGAGAATCCTACAGGAGCCACTTACACACAGAGAAGTTTTGGTCCAAAGGTACCTCACCTCCTCCCGGAGAAGGCAAGTAGCCAATGAAAGATTCTCACTGCTCCTTTAAAGCCAGTTTCGGTTTCTCCACACTGTGCACACCATTAGGGACAAACCTGAATTATGAGATTTCCTCCCAAAGACAGACTTTTGACTCCTGTGCTCCCTTAGCAATTAAATGGGGTGCTGTTGGCTGGTTTTTTTTTTTTCTCTCCCCGCAGGTAAATCACACATTGTCCGCACAGGAAATTCTAGATATTCATTCAATGCTTTTAAGGAAATACTAAGACCAGTAGTAGCACACTTGATTTTTCTGTAAATTGGGGGTTAGCTAAAAATATTAAGGGCATCATTTCCACACACTTTAAAAATATAATTTCACACTTTAAAAATATAATTTCTAAGCTGTTTCAGGCAGAAAGCGTGCCTCTTTTCAAAGGTAGTCTTTTCCCTACAAGACTTCTGTTCTGAAAACAGATTCTTATTTTTTGGGAGGAATTAGCATGTTGCAACATGATACCCAAGCAAACCTAACTATTTATAAGAAACAATAAATAAAATTTCATCCTCAGAATCCCACAATCTTTTACCAGATTTTCTTAAGCGTATAAAGCCCAAAGCTAAAGGGGTACAGTTAGTTTTTTGTGTTTTATTTGTTTGTTTTCATTGTTGTTTTGTTGGGTTTTTTTTAACTCTAGCCAATCCTCTATTATAGTATGAAAATTTCACATAATGTCAACAATATACAAGTTATACTAATGAAAATAAATATATATCAAATACAAGAATAACACACAGGTTAATCTAGATGGACAGTAAAGCTGTTCCTTCCCAAATAGATGGGCTCAAACTGCTATGGAAATTGGAGTTAATATCTTCAAAGCACCTACCTATAACTAATTTTCTTATTCTATGGAATAATCTTCCTATGTACTTTCAAAATTATAGGAATCAAATAATTTGAAATTTACCTATTGGTAAGGGGTGTTTTCAGATATCTCCTACTCTGTGCCTATGGATAATTAAAACTTTTTAAAATGGGGAAAAAAACAGAAGAAACCAACCTGCATATGCCTTTAACATTCTTATTCCCTATTGATACACAACCTCACGTCTTTACCTATAACAGTTTCCTAATTTATTAAAATTTATTCTATAATATAGACATAAGAGGTGCAAATCAAACATTATTTCCAGATTTGAACTGTGAAGTAAGTGTTAATGGCTTAAAGTCTTCCTTCCTTTTCCACTTTACTCTTGGGCTTCTGGCTTTCATGCAGACCAAGAGATGAAAAAATTATTCTCCCGCAAACCACACCTCAGAATGAAGATCAGGAAAAAAAAGGAATTGTACAAAAAAACGTTTTTTTTTTTCACAGGGTTCTCCATTGCACGCGCTTTCTGCGGAGAAGCTTTGGAGACCTTTTCTGAAAAAGCCTATACTAACTTCCCTGGTTAAAAAACCTCAGTTTTCAAATTTAAATAGTTTCATTAACATAAAGATGTTCGATACTTGAATGAATAACACAATTGTGATCTGTGCATCAGTACTGTGCAAAAGCAACAGTGTCTGGTTTGTAAAATCTCTATTAAAACACTATACACAAAGTATGGGTATATTGAAGTACATTAAAAACCCAGAAGGTAGTATTCTCATGGACACAGAAATACACAAGAATTCAGTGAATTTGATCAATATTCACCCCAAATAAACAAAAGGATGTTATTCAAGGCAGTTATAGCAGTCCTAAAATTGGCATTTCTTGTTCCAAATATCTTGCTTGCAAGACTAGTAACTACTCATCTCATGTGTTATGCATAAACCTGCTACCTATTATCTAAACCATCTACAAGACTTAATAAACAGTAGTTTCACCTTGCTGCTAGTGAACTACTATGCAAGCTACATGAGGTATCACTGAAACAAAAACATACAAAAGAAGAAAATTCTTCTTGACAGTAACATTCTGACACACAAACCCGAAATCTTTCACTGAAGAGTAATGGACTTTAACTGTCATATTTGAATATATTACAAAACCTTTAATTGCAAAAAAAATCTGAAAAGTGTGCCTTTGAATGACTGTAAGAGGACTGCAATTCAGATGTGCTGATTACTCACAGTTATTAAAGTTCTGTAGCACATTTGCAAAAGGAAGAATGTTAACTTTTATTTTCTGCCTAAGTTCCAATTTAAGTAAAGTTCACCTGCTGAGATTCAATTTCCCACAAATTTGCCATTAGATAAATCCATCTTCACTGCTTTCCAAACAGAATCCAGTACTGTGTCATAGTGGCAGGAATGACTGCATATCAGCCATACAGCGTTAGATGTGCAGTTGTATTTGTTTGTTCGAAGTAAGAATCCACTTATGGAGCAGAAATCCACATGCGCCATGTCAAAGACTTTACAGTTGTAGGGATCTGCATAGGCTCTGTTTTGTTAATAGCATGCAAAAGATACAGTGGAAGATTAAGATTTTATACATGTGTGCTTTTGGATTTATTATCATTATATTAACAATACATAGTGCAGAAATGTATTTGTCACTCAATACTGAACAACACTGGATGCACAAAGCAGAGAAGTTAGAGGCAAAATGACAAAAATCCTCAATGGCAAAATCCAAAACAGCTTTGAAGGCTTCCAATTAAAGACTCCCAGTTACCCACAAAGTGCTATTGAACTCTCCTTCCCCAGTTTGGAATCACATAACATGGTGGATTTGGCTTCAACTCTTGCAGTTGTTTAAGGACACAGCAAGCTTGAATCCTGTAAATGGCACACCGATTCAAGATTACTTGCATGCTTGTATTTGGTACAGGGACAGAGATCTACAAAAGTTGGTTAGGAGCTTAATTCTTATTTCTCCACTGTAGAGCACAACCACAAAAAAAAAAAAAAGATTAAGAAAATAAGGTTTTTAGATCCAGCAACTATATTACTGTGTTCCCCATTACACCAAAAAATCTTGTTGCCCATAAGGATTTGGGCTTTTTTTTTTTTTGTGAATCCTGTTACGTTTTTCACTATTTTTTTATGATGTATCACCACGTGGTCTTTCACTGTATGTACAAATCCATTTGGCTACAGGTTATAGACAGCACAGCTTCCAGGCAGCAGTGTTCAATAAGTAACAGGAAAGGGAGAGAAGGCTGAATAATTTATTATGGGATTAATTTTCTTTTTCCTTAATAATTGGTTGATAAATAAAAAAAGGAAGATTTTATTGATATTCAATTTTTTCATCCTTCTACTAAACAGTAACTTGAAAGTTTCACATCTAAAAATGCTCAGGCAAGTGCTACTAGTTATATGAATAAAATATTCAAGGAAAATTGAAAGTTCGACTTCCATTTGACTGTTCTTGGACCACTGTAACACATGGTAAAGCACTAAAGAAATCCTGGGTAAGCCTCCCTAAAAGCTGAAGAATGATTTAATGATAATTATTTCAGATATTGAATTTGCCCTCCATGCAAAGTACAAATACTAGGGACCTAATGGGTGTGTCAGAAATTCTGGAAGAAGAGAAGAGGGGAGAGGAGAGGATGGTTCCTAAAGGACAAGAAAGACTGAGAAAGTAACTATCAATCCTTGACTAGAAACACTGAGATTTAGAAAAATAGATCTCCTAGAGTTTGTTGATTAGACAGCTTGCAAACCTTGTATTTTATTTAGGAATGCAGCATTAGAAGATTTTTATTGTTAAAAAACAATTCTTTCATAACTATTTATTGTAGGTCACTAAACTCACTGTTAACTACAGCTCCTGAATGACTAATAGTTGAGCTTGGTTGGACCAGTAAAGGAGCAATGAAAGGAATAAAAATTCTCTAACACTAAGCCTAGAATAAGAGAGCCAGAGCTACCGAATTCCTAGACAGATGGCAACAGAAAGTTAGTGAATGGGTATGAATTTTCAGAACTCCAATGTTGGCAATATAGGGAAAGCCTCCTAAGCTCGAGTGCATGAAGCCTACATCCCTCTAAGCTTGGCCTGTCAGGCAAACCAGGACGCATAGGCTAAAAATAAAACAGAAACTGTGGCTCACTGGCACTCTACAAGTAGCAGAGTAAACAGAATGATTGCCAAGGTTTTTCCTCTCTCAGTTTTAGGCGTATGCAGCTGGCACCAATGCGTTGTTCTCATGCACCAAAGGCAGCAGATGGAATGAATTACATATTTCAACAGCTCTTGACATCACATCAAACACCTTGGCTTTTAGTTTTAGAAGAATAACTCTTGGGACTCTTTTTTTCAGCTTTCACCATCCAAATAAAAGTCATACACAGTTATTTCCTTCTTTATAGGACAATATAGCCACGCCATATGTTGCAGACTTGCAAGTCTTGCATAGTAAAACAGTGCAACAGTAGCAAAAGAAAATGTTCTGGTTGAGGCTTTGTAGCTAAGACACTACTCACTGAGCAATGTGTTATAGGTAACCTCCGAAACAAAGGGCTTTACAATGCTCATTGTATTATAGAAACTATAGGGTGTTCAGCATTTTTTCTAAAAAGAAAAACCTGAAGAAATTTCAAGCCTCTAATGTTTGCAACTAGGACAAATTGATCAGCTATATTTAAGAAAAAATATTAATTGCTTTTAATTTATTCCTTAAATCTCATAATTATAGTTACCTTGGGCAAGTGCACTACCCAAGCAGGTGGGGACCCTTCCCCTGAATGAAGGTGATCAGGGACAGGCTGGGAGCAATGTCTGGCACAGCTGAACGTGCCCCACATTACACTGTCTTCATTCAGGAAATGGAAAAATCTCTTTAGGCACTAAATTCAGCTGAATGTCTGTGTGCTCACATCTGCAACTGTAATGCTAAACACTAGCTGGACAACAAGCCTGCTCCATCACTTCCTTTTCTCTCCCAGAGTGTCATCAGACAGATCCAGGGAGTCTGGACCTCTACATAGGTCTGAACCATCTCCCCCTGCACCCTTCCTTCTCCTCCCCATCCCCATCCCTCCAAAATTATGTACTTCTGCAAGACTCAGAGACCAGTCAGAGGCTGCTTCAACACAGAATAAAAACCTCAGCACAGAGGAGACTGAAAGAGTGCGTTCTGAGGAGAGGCAAGCCAGGAGGCACCACATCTGCACAGGGCCAGGAGAGCACCTCACCTAATTCCTCTTAAAAACTCACAGTGATTAAGGTGATTAAAGTTTTCCCATCCGTAGAAGCTTGCAGGCCTTCTGTCTTTCTGGAGCAAGTTATCAAGACACTCTCTCCTTTTATGTTACCAATCATTTCTTCCCGTCTCAGGTTTTCAGCAGATCAAGTGAACATACCTTGTTATGACCTTGATTCCCTCTGTTTCTGCTGAAGTGTGATCAATGCTGGATATTCTGCTGTTTTCAGATAACAAATAACTTCTGAGTCTTTCAGACTATATCAGACCCATATCCTCCCATAGCTTTTTAGCTGGAAACTCTGAATGTGCAAGTGACTTTGATCCTAGTCAGCTCAATACTTCTTTGAAACATATTACCTAGTAGCTACTAAAACCGATGTCAATCTCTATCATTCCTGGTATTCTCTTTCCTCCTTTCAAATATTAATTGCACCATTTTCCCCCCAAGGCAGTTTACTTGTATTTAACTACTTGTATTTTTAATAACTCCAAAGTAGAGCTTAAATCTTTCTTTTATTCCAGCTTAGCAAAAAGAAACATTTGAGCTACAATACAGATTTTTCTCTTCTTGGCACATTTTTTCCTCCAAAAGCTTTTTTTTTTTAATATAAATTTCTCTTGGGGAAGGATATCCTTTCTCTCAATCCTTATCAATTGAAAACAAGTTTAAGTATCTGCTCTTTGGCAAGGTACCCCGAAGAATTTTCTCTTGTTCAAGATCTGCTGTCTTTGGTAATGGATTCAGAGTACGTTGACAGTCTGCTACAGATCCATATGGAATTAGGTGCTTCCATGCACCTACTTCAGTCCAAAGGGTACTAATTTTTTTCAGCTTTGTTCAAGACACTTTCTCACTTTGCTTCTTCCTAATTATTCTATGCCTCCGAAGATTAGCTCTCTGTCCAGTTTCTCCTCTTTCTTGTAAGAGGGACAGCTATGAGAGACAAGTTTTTTTCTGAAAAAGATGAACAACTTCAATTCATCTCAGCTGTTCACTATTCTAATCTCTCAATTTCCTCAAATCAGCCACTCAAAGTGAATACACTAAAAAAGCTTCCAGAAAGAGAATAAGAAAATATACAAAGCCCAGCACACCTTGGAAAGGCACGGATTTGAGGGATGGACCACTCAGTGGATAAGGAACTGGCTGGATGGCCACACTTAAAGGGTTGCAAGTCAACAGCTCGATGTCCAAGTGGAAACCAGTGACGACTAGTGTTCCTTAGGGGTCAGTACTGGGACCAGTGCTGTTTAACATCTTCGTCAGCAACATGGACAGTGGGATTGAGTACACCCTCAGCAAGTTTGCCAATGACACCAAGCTGTGTGGCACAGTCAACGTGCTGGAGACAAGGGATGCCATCCAGAGGCATCCCTTGACAAGCTTGAGAGGTGGACCCATGCCAACCTCATGGGGTTCAACCAGGCCAACTGCAAGGTCCTACACCTGGGTCATGGCAATCCCAGGCACAAATACAGGTTGGGCTGAAAATGGCTTGAGAGCAGCCATGAGGAGAAGGACTTGGGGGTGCTGGTGGATGAGAAGCTCAACATGAGCTGGCAATGCGCGCTTGCAGACAAGAAAGCCAACCACATCCTGGGCCACATCAAAAGAAGTATAGCCAGCAGGTCAAGGGAGGTGATTCTGCCCCTCTACTCCATACTGGTGAGACCCCACCTGGAGTACTGCATTCAGCTCTGGAGTCCTCAGCACAAGAAGGACATGGACCTGTTGGACCCAGTCCAGCAGAGGGCCACAAAGATGATCAGAGGGCTGGAACATCTCTCCTAGGAGGAGCTGCAGTCGTTCAGCCTGGAGAAGAGA
>VYZM01017872.1:78834-98771 GCA_013398915.1 Dromas ardeola | reverse complement strand
GATGACACCAAGCTGAGTGGTGTGGTTGACGTGCCTGAAGGATGGAATGCCATCCATAGGGACCTGGACAAGCTTGAGAAGTATGCCCATGTGAACCTCATGAGGTTCAAGAAGGTCAAGTACAGGGTCCTGCATGTGGGTCGGGGCAACCTCTGGTACCAATACAGGCTGGGGGATGAAGGGATTGAGAGCAGCCCTGAGGAGAAGGACTTGGGGATACTAGTGGAAGAAAAGCTGGACGTGAGCTGACACTGTGTGCTCACAGCCCAGAAGGCCAACCGTATCCTGGGTTGCATCAAAAGAAGAGTGGCCAGCAGGTCAAGGGAGGGGATTCTTCCCCTCTACTCTGCTCTCATGGGAACCCACCTGGAGTACCACATCCAGCTCTGGAGCCCTCAGCACAGGAAAGACATGGACCTGTTGGAGTGGGTCCAGAGGAGGGCCACAAAAATGATCAGAGGGCTGGAACACCTCTTCTATGAGTACAGACTGAGAGAGCTGGCATTGTTCAGCCTGGAGAAGAGAAGGCTTTGGGGAGACGTTATTGTGGCCTTCCAGTACCTGAAGGGGGCCTACAGAAAAGATGGGGACAAACATTTTAGCAGAGCCTGTTGTGGTAGGACAAGGGTTTTAAACTGAAAGAGGGTAGATTTAGACTAGATATAAGGAAGCCACTTTTTACGCTGAGGGTGGTGAAACACTGGAACAGGTTGACCAGAGAGGTGGTAGATGTGCAATCCCTGGAAACATTCAAGGTCAGGTTGGACGGGGCTCTGAGCAACCTGGTCTGTTTGAAGTTTTTCCTACTCATTGCAGGGGGAGATGAACCTTCCAACCAAAACTATTCTATGATCCTACGATTCTGTGTTCTTTTTAACTGCTGTTCAAGTAGTTTCAGGCATCTTTTAGATCACCTCTTCATCACCTCTATACCAGTTTAATGAAGCTCAGCTTCTTCCGCCTTTCCTCATTTCTCACATACTCAAGACTTCTGACAGTTCTTACTATCTGTTGGAACTCTACAATGTTTTCCACATCTGTCTTGAATAATAGGACTCAATACTGGGTGCAGCAGAGCAGATGTGACCTCAGCAGTTCCAGCTACCTGGGAGTCATAACTTCCCTCAATATGGTAGTTATGTTTCTTCTAATATAGCTCAATATATTGTTATTTGCAATGGAAGTTCACTGATGGTTCATGTCCTGTGTGGTGTTGAGTCTCCATAACCCCCAGATGCCTTTCAGGAAGGCTATTACTCAGCCAGCGGCATCCTATCCTGTACCACAGAATTACTACACTCCAGGTGCAGAACTTGGCACTGCTGCCTGCTGAACTCCTTGACGTTTCTGTCAAGTATCAGTCCCTGGAGTTGTTAATTGAAACATTCGTCACTGGATGCAAGCCAGAAATGGATGTGCACTTCCCTTTGGATACAGTGGGCCAGACAATATTCAACCTACTTACTTACCAGCTCGTTGATCTAGCCAATACTTCCTCAGCTTCCAAATAAGAATGCTGTGGGAGGACATGTTCAAAGCTTTAATAAATTCAAGCATATGTAAACTTTGAATAAATATATATTACACCATTGTCCCCTAGTAATGTCATTGTAGCCTTTCGCATTGGGTGAGCGTAATTGACCCTTTGTAAATCCATCTTAACTATTCTTGATTGCTGCCTTCACCTTCATGCATTTGGAACTGATCCCAAAGAGGAATTGATTTAAAATCTTTCCAGGGAATGAGATAATCCTATAATTCCGAAGATTTCATTTCTACCTCTCTTACAAAGTGGGGGCCTCCTCTGCTTGCCATGTTTTTTTCCCTCTCCTGTGCAGCTTGATTACACCTCTTCAAATGAGTTACCACAGCTGAGGTGGCAACACCATCTGTCCTGTAAGGTGTTGGTATGATGGACGTATCTGCTCCTGGCCTGGGATAACAGCCCCTGACCAGAAGGCCACAGGTCAGAAGTCTTCCACCTGCTGATCCGAACAGGGCTGTTGTTCGCACAGTAGAAGAAAATTTCGGCTTGTTTCATATAAGAAAACTGAATAACAGTTAGGGCGTTAAGGATGCTATCATCATACTCAGCAAGTAACTCATAATAGAAAGTAACTTTGTTGGCTAGAAAGAAAAACAGAGGCATGCTATTTGTAACAAGTTTCAACATTTGAGTTGTTTGATAGAATTGGTTTTGGGCAATAAATTATCTGCAAGTTTAAGTTACAATAATGATATAATTATGGTAATATGCTAATAATTGCTAATGTAAGTTTGATGTTAATGAAAAGAGTGATTTGTGTAGGTAATAAGAATTAGACACCCTAATGTATTGATCTCAATGTGTGTAAGGGTATCTTGGAGAATGAATATGTAAAGTAGATAAAATGAGGCATGTTTAAAGGAGGGATTCTTCAGAGTTTTCCCCAGGGCAGTTTTTATTAATGCCAGACCACCCGCTTCTGCTAGACCATGTGAAAAGGAAAGAAGATAACAAGCTGAAACCATACTGGAAAACAGACACTTTAATTTTAGTGATAAAGAATGTTAACTCAGATCCCTACTTCTGCTGAATTAAATCTCTGACTTTCTTCAATAAGCTCAGAGTGACTGTTCAGAGATGAGCCTAGCGAGATTAACAAACATTAATTGGGCCCCACCAAACTGATTTTATATGACAATTAAAACTCTTGCTTTGCCAGTAGCATCTCTGGTAGGTCTACTCACAGTACGCTGAAAATCAAATAGGAGATTTTTTAGTACTGCTGCTTCCATGACAGGTGATGGATAAGTCAGCACATTCACCTGTGTATCAGAAGACACAAGTTCAGGTTCCTGATGGCTTCTAAGCAAGCAGCGTAGGCACCAAGCTGTATGCAGTTTGTTCAGGTAAATAATAAACTTACAGTCTTCTCTACCACAGCTGTACATAACTATATAATTACCTACACACTCATTGAGGCATGGACTGGAATTAATCTTCCCAACCGAGTATAATATCCACCAAGATATACGGTTGTCCTAATGTCTTGTAAACTACATAGATATATAAAAAATAAGGTCATGAAAAAAGAAGGGAGCTTTCTAAGCGTAGTGGGTAAAACAGCTCCAAAGAGATATGAGTCTCGAATCCCTGTTTCAAATCACAAACAAGGAGGACCTTCTAACCAAAGCAAACTAAGCAGAAAACTGTTGGATGCAAGTTATTTCCTGCTCCTTTGCCTTTCGTGTCTTGGGTTTTGATGTCTTTCCGAGAAGCAGCAGAAGTGGAAACTTTCTAAAAATGAGCTAAAATCTGTCAGTACTAGCACAAAAATTTAGCTAGTGACTGTGACGCAGGTATAAACACTTTTCATCTTTTTTAAAAAGATACAGACTGTTGAATTTGATTTTATAATGTTGTTCTTTTAATTGACTATACTATGTTGATATCATGCTGTGCTTTAATATTTCATAAGATATAGCTGTTTTATATAGTACGTGAGTTCTGATACTCTAAGGGTATCTTAAGGCAATTTATGCTGAAAAATGACTAATACATCCCATCTCTAGATACCATGGGTGCTTGATGTGGCATAGCAGAAAAATAAATATATATTTTAAAATATAGATTTGGAAAGCATAATTCATCAGTTATAAATCAGATTTAATTTTGGTAATCAAATAGATCATATACAATTTTTGCCTAGGGCAATATTCATGCTTAATAAACCTGTGTGGAAAATCTTGTTTTATCTCATTAAAAGTCAAAAAAGACAAAAATGAAAATTTAATCATCTAAAGTGTCTTAATATAATGATAATGGTACAGTATGAGAGAAGTGGAAACATTTTATCCTGAAAATATATTTTATTTCATTTTTAATGATTTAATCAGTTTATGTATAAATTATGGGAAAATATTTTTTAAAGCTGAAATTCAAATTAATGAAACTTCAATTAAAAGTGTTGCAAAGAACATAGCAAGAGTTCTGAAATGTAAAAAAAAAAAAAAGAAGTTTAATTTATTTCAAGCGAGATTCTTTGTTCCGATTTACCGTTTGGTAAATTATCTCTCTTTGTCTAAAAATGGTTTTACTGGAAAATTCCTAATCTACACTCATTTTTCAGCTTTGACCCAAGCAGTTAGTCAACATTTTAGACATTTAGGTTAATAAGAACAACCAGTTAGAGGAACCCAACAAGCTTTTAGGGCAGAAGTTATTCACAATAAGCATAAGCAAAATCCTTGCACACAAACTACTCCCACATCCACAAGCTGTAAAAGCCAACCTGGCCATTAGCTCCACAGACGTCAAAAGCAGCTGAATGTAACTCTAGTCAAAACAGCAGCATGCACCATCATGGCAAGAGAAAGTGGTCTGTTGGTAACCAAACTGGTCCGACACGCTTACGGTTGCTGAGACCAATCTTTGATTTTGATTGCATGACTTTCATTACCATAGCATATATAATAATAGTAGTATTAATGGTTTCCGTTATGTAATTTAGAAAAATAACTGTTCATTTTTAAAAATTAATTTCAGAAATGAAATGCTGCTTTCTGTATGTAGAAAGGCTACTCAATTTTGAAAAATTCTTAAAATTGTTTCTTTTCACCCTATTTTTTTGATTTTTATTTTTTTTTTTTTGTACTTAAGCTGAGTTTCCAGGTTACTATGTGGAACTAAAATGGCAAGAGAGATTATCAAAGGGAAACTGCATGCAGTGTGCCTTGATCCTTATCCTCTGATGGTTTCATCATTAAGTTTTATGTGTCATATGGATAAATGTTTCTTCATTTTCTCTCTGCCTTGGGGCTTTGCAAGTTGTATTGGAAATATAACATATTTTTGAGCACTAACATTTAAAGCTAGACTGGACAAAACGCTAAAGAAAACATGACCAAAAATCCATGTTTGCTTTTTTTGTTTGTTTGTTTGTTTGTTTGTTTTGGTTTTTTATTTTAAAGCATCCTGAGTTCCATTGATAAAAAGCAGTATAAAAGAGCCAGGTTTTATTTATTGTCAAGGATAGGGACTATGAAATTACTACTGACACTTTTTTATTCTAGCCCCAGACTTTGAATCTTCTGTAGATACTGTTCATTTGTCAGCTGCAGGAAATTCACTGCACTTCTTACCAAAGGGGAACTGAACCAAAAGACCACGCAGATTGCTGCTGCTTGCTCCTTTGCTTAGGCACTCAGAGTGAGAGCTATAGAAGAAACTTTCACCCTGGTGGTATTCACATAGACTTTTCTCCTGACAATTCTGGGCATCCAAGGTGAGCATTCGCCAGTGGCTGATGTTATAGGAGCCCACGAGAAACAACATACTTATGCAACCATCACAAGTTGGGTGGCTTCCTAGAGGAGCACATCAAAGAATCAGAAAACGGAGCAAGAGAAGACCTTGGAAAGTGATACTATGTGGAGCATCTCAACATATCTTCAGCATTATGTCTCAGTAGGAATGCCCCAGCGGTGAGGGATAAGATGCAGAACACCACCCACAGGTTGTTTGTTTTGCTGAGATAAAAGCATTGGTATTTGATTATGAAGAGGAATGGGTCTGTAATGTATTGCCCTAGCTTCTCTCTGTCATATGACAAGAACAACTATACATAAATCATGTCAGGCATGATTTATCACGTCTGTGTTTTTGAGAACTTTGTTCCTTTCATGACTAGTTAGTTAATTTTAACTAACAGATAATTTAGACAGTTTACATTAACTTTATTATTATGGCAACAAATTTGCACTTCTACAGAAAGGAAGAATAAAGAAATACAGGAATTAGCCACAGAAAAGAAAGAAGGATAAAGAAAGACAAGAATTAGCTGCAGCTGTTCACAGGTCTGACTCAAATCTGTTCTGAATGTTAAAAGCGTGGTCATAACTTAAAATGATGCAATTTCAGACTCTTTTGCCTTGATGACAAAAATCAAGATTGGCACTAAGGTGGGAATAGCCCAGTTACCTTTAACATCTAAGAAACACAAAAACAAAGCACTCAAAAAGGACAAGTACTGATTTAAAATATTGCCAGATGAATACTCAAAATTTAGGAAATATCAGAATTAAGGTTGCATATGTAACCCCAATTTGATACCCCACACTTACACATCATGATAACTGCCTCTGCATGATCACATTGTATCTTGTTAATCGTCAATCACAGATCAGAGTAACTGGGCACAGAAGAGATGAAAAGCCCACGCTGGCACGAGTGTAACTTGCCCAGCACCACAAAGAAACTCTCTGATAAAATCCAGTTTCTTTGGGAAACATCCAGCAACCACAATTATTAAAACTTCTTTCTTTCAGCTCCTGCTTCATTAGCTGTGTACCTTTATTTTCTGAAAAAAATTACACCGGTACCCTACAGTCAACAATCTCTTTCATTATAAAACCTGATTTGCAGTCTGTGAACTGAATGAGGAAAGAATGCTATAAAAAATTTCATGCATTAATGTAATTATAGATGGTAATACTTACATCTAAGACAGACTAATTAAGGCTGCATAGGCAACCTTAATTCTGACATTTTTCTAACTTCTGAGTAATTGACCTTGCAATCTCAACACTCCTCATGTATCAATTATAATTAGCTTTTAAAAACATAAAAAAACCACTGTTGTTGAGGCAGAAAAAAGAGAAATCTTTTCCTCTGGAACCAAGCTGTGCTTTTTTGAGAGTCAAATCCTTCAGAACCACGATTCAGAAGGCTGCAAGAGAACCTACTGCGTGCAGGCCTGGTACCATTAGTAATCCCTACATGGGAGAGGGACTAGGAAGGAGAATACACATCGGCACTGGGATTTTTCCTAGATACTTGCTGTCAGGAGACAAAAGTGGGGATAAAGGATACCTGGGGTCAATCCAAGCTTGGTACTATTGTTGTCATTGCCAGGTTCTGTTGCTCTTTTTCTCTGTAGTCCTGTGTTTCAACATTTCTTATCCCCATTCCTTACCCTGCTATTGTCTTTTTTTGTTTTCTCATTCTCCTGGGCCATGGTCCTTGCACCTCTTCTTCTTCTGGGCTGTGGAATGACTGTTTCTTTCTGCTCCAAACCGCCCGTACTCAGCCTGCCTCTTCTTAGACCTCATCTCCAATGACTGTTGACACCCTGGAGAAACAACTGCGCTCAAAGTCATACTCAGTTGCTGCACCACAGGCTTGCACATCTGGTGTGCAGAACCTTTGAAAAAATGAATCATGAAACTCTATGTAACTTCGACTAAGTGTAATTTGGGGGGAAGTTTTGGGTATGATTTAGCACTGGTCCACTTTCATACAGAGTCCAGAAGGTAGAGCCACAATGTCAGCTGTCAAAACATGGAAACCTTGCCTCCCTGTGAAGCAGTCACAATATTGTTTTTCTTACTAGTGTTTTTAATATGACCCTGCAATATTATCTCTCCAATCTCATTGTGAGGACCTATTTACTCGTGTTTTATTTATTTTTAAATAATTTATCAACTCAAGATAGAAAACTTCAGTATAAATATTGGAGCATGGTAAACATACAGGTTCTGTAAAAAAAAAGTGTCACTGAGAAGTGCTTTGGAATCAATATTTCTCTTTCTGTTCCACAGACAGTAATAAGTCGAAGGCTTTGAGTCCAATTAGTAAAGAAAAAGATTAATTTACATTGTATGAGAGGCACAGAAATTGAAACATTTCTTTTAGAAATATTTTTTAAGTAAATATTTTTAAGTAAATAAAATGACATTGCAAAGATGAGTTCCTAGTGACAGTGTCAAATCTTGTTTCAGTTCAATCTCTGCTTGAATTCCCTTGCTTGTCTGGGGCAGGAGAAAATCAATATTTGCTTTTACATGCTAACACAGTGAACTAAACCTTGACCTGTAGTTAGCAACCAAAGTTACATAGGTTTTTCAAATTACTAAAGAGAGTCCAGGCCTAAGGAATTACATCGATAAAACAGAATCTGCATTGGCCAAACTTACTTTGGAAGAGAAAAATAAAATAAAAGTGCCATTCTGGAACCCTGGTAGAGATTCAGTTTGGTTTTGATGTTGTAATGTTTGAGGAAAAAATGCCACCAGGAACTGTGACATTCTCAAGTGATACAGCTAGGACATTCTTAATATAGTATCAGAATTCTTCACCAGATGCTGCCCAAGGAGAACACCGTCCTAAGAATTAATGAACACAAACAGGCGATAAACAAATTTAGAGTTAACATTTTCTCACCATTAAAACAATGAGGTTCTGGCACATTTGAAAAGGTAATATATGTATACAAGAGCATATGCAGCTGGCTTCATCTCCCAAGTGCACGTATTTATATTTCAGCCTCTCATCCTGGGCTCCCCTTCTCAGTGAGGAGGAGGAGGAGGCAATTATAGGGCACGGTTAGTCTCTTACTAAGCTAAACCTCTAAAAAAAGAGCCATATCTAAATAACAGGGTCAGTTGTAGTCATCTATGTTGTAATTTACATTGAAATCCATCTCTGATGTCACAAAGGCATTTTTTTTCCAGATGTCTTTTTTTTTCTTTTCCAGATAAATCCCAGACTGTTCTGGTTTTCACTGACTCTTTTTGTAACTGTTTTGTGGGTGTTTTTTGTTGTTTTTTTTTTAACATTCATCAGAAAAAGTGACTGGAATATTCCTTGAGATCAAATTCTGTTTATTCAGGGGAAATACAAGTAATCATCTGATAACCTTGATATTCAGTTACTCTTTTCAGAACCTGTTTATTTATAGTTCGAAGAGTTACCCTAAAGCAATGGTAAGTAAAGATAAAGACTAAGATTAATCTGAAATTTGAAGAAGCTTAGAAAAATTTAAGTAATAAAAAAGTGGTGGATAGTCTTCTCTCTATTGTATTTACTACTAAAAAGAGAGGAAAATAGAAGAAATTGGGTACGTAAAAAGGATATAATTTTAAAAATAACTATTAAAAACTATTGAAAATTTCCCATGGCATGTTGTTTTCCATTACCTTTTTTTAATAAATTCTAGCTATTGAAGGGGGTTTAAAGTGTGTTTTCCCAAGATAGACACCATTTACATATGGGCACGGAAAGGTGTGGAACAAAGGCTTTGCTTCTGTTTTTCATACAGTATAGAGCAACAGCTAAAGTAGTATCAGAAGACAAAGCTTTACAGAATTAGTGTGATTAAAATAGGGCTATGAGGTAGTAAGTAAGAATGACATTAATGACAATGAAAAATAAATCGGTTTGTTTTCAGCTGATCACTATTTGTGGATTAGATAAACAGGAGAACAGTTATCAGTTAACTGGCGGAAATAAAACTGAGTCATGTTGTATTGGGTTAGCCAAGCTCTCACCCAGCTGCAGTTTCACTCACTTCTCCCACAGGATGAGGAGAAAGCAGAAAAAAGGCAAGAAGATTCATTGGTTGGAGATTAAGACAGATTAATAGGGAAAGCAAAAGCTACGTGTGCAAGCAATGCAAAACAAGGCATTCATTCATCACTTCCCATCAGCAGGCAGATATCCAGACACTTCCTGGGAAATAGGGTTTCAGCACACATAACAGTTGCTTGAGAAGATAAACGCCATAACCAGGATGCACAGTACTGTTCCTCTGATCTTTTACTGCTGAGCATAGCATCATACGTTATGGGATATCCCTTTGGTCAGTCTGGGTCAGCTGTCCTGGCGGTCTCCCAACCCCTTGCCCACCCCCGACTTACTTATTATGGGGGTGGGAGCAGGGCAGAATGGGAAAGAGAGAAAGTCGTGGTACTGTGCAAGCACTGTTCAGCAATAACCAAAATGTTGGTGTGTTATCAACTCTGTTTTAGCCACAAATGCAAAGCAAAGTATCATATCAGCTGCTATGAGGAAAGTTAGCTCCACCCCAGCCGGACCCAGCACGCATGTCTACAGAAAATATTCTTAATGTATGCTCGACACAACAGTATTTTTTATTTGAAAGATTTCCCAAGACAAAACATTGAACTCTTTTATCCTGCTTTGATTGGAGTCATTTTCTGATTCTTGCTTTGAATCTGCAAGAACACCAGGTATCTCCACATCAATTAATTATAACCTGTGATTTTGCAAATGAACATTCACATCCAAATAAAAATTATATTCAACTACTTAAATATTAAGGCTGAAACACTGTATTAACGAAGGTAAAATAAATATTAACCTCATCTTAATGTACTGAATTTTCAGCAGTGGGCTTAAGCAGATAATAGACATCATCCAAAAAAGGTTGGACCAGATAACCCTTAGGTCCCTTCCAACCTGGTGTTCTATGATTCTATAACCAGATGATGGAATTTCTACTGGGAAAAAAAAAGGAATAATTATTTCAAAAAATAGTCTAAGCTTAGTTAATTTTACAAATTAACTTATGAAATGTCAATTCCCACCCCCAAAAGTCATTGTAATATTGCAGCAGAAGTTGGAGATGAAATTTTGCTTAGAGACAAATTTAAGCACATGCACAAGAGCTAATGGAGCAAGTAGCTTCAGAAAGACAGAAATAGCTTGCTTCAGTGTAGAGCATCAGAATATCCTGGCATTCTGTCTTATTTATGGAAAAAGGTCTCAATAGCTAAAGGACATGGTGTCAGAAGGTATGCCCACATGTAAAGAAGGTAATCTAAACAGTGCCTTCTTCACAGCTTCTGTCTTGATTAGAGAATCTTTTTCAGTACAGTCTAAATCTACCAACAACTTTGGTACTTTATAAATTGTGTCTCTCGTGACTATAATGACAGAGGCTTAAGATCCTTCTTAAGGCGTTCTAAGAAGGCAAAAGAATAGCCAGGTTTTCTTTTAAGAGTAACTTTCCTCATGGCTGTGCTGTTCCTTTGGACGCTTTTCTAAGTGAATGGTAATGAATGTTTCACTATTTAGAGCAACTATTTAGAGCCCTCTCATCTTACCTGTTTGAGTCAAGGGTCCACTCAGCAGCTTCGCTGTGGGAATGAAATACAGCAGTGTGAATAAATCTGCACATACAGATCAAATGTATGAATAGGAGACTTGCTAGGTTTTGGAGGGGGTTTGCATAATATGCAAGAAAATAAGAAAAGCATACTGGACCGGACTGAGTGTCTGTTTGTTGAGTGGTCTGCCTTTGACAATAGGATGTGGCAGCTGATTAGACAAAGCCTGTGAGAATCACACAAGCCTTTAAGATACAGACCTATTCTATATTTTTTCTGCTCTATCCTCCCAGCTTTCAACAGACTGTCTAGGGATTTCTGGAGCCAGAGATATTTTTGTTTGCAAAAGTCCTGATGTGTGATTCTCTTCCATGAATTTGTCTTACTGCTTTTTGAACTGATTTGGACTTTTGACATCCAGAATACTGCTTGGCAGAGTTTCCCCAGTGTATGTACGCAGGTAAAAATACATTTCTTGTTTGCTTGTTTCAACCTGTTCAGTGATGATGTCATTTGATGCTCCCTAGTTCTTATACTGTCAGAAACAAGGAGTGCTTTCTACTCTTATATCCCACGGGACTTAAAGTCCCAGCTAAATTCAGTCCTACAAGAGTCATACATTTCTGAACTACAATTTAATTTGCTATATCATTCAGTTACAATGAATATGTTTCTTTCACAGAAGACCAGACTCATGTTCAGGGAAATTATTTTTCGTGATTTGGACAACCTACCCTCAAAAGAAAGAAACTTATAAAAAGATTGTTATAATGACAGGTTCAGATTTGTTGCTAGAATTACCTGCCAGATACTTAGAAAGAATCAGGTTAAGGATGTTCATTCTTTTACTAATCAGAAATAATAATAATACTAAAAAAAAACTTTCCAATTTTAGTGTTTGACAAAAATTGATGGTTTTATGCATTTGCAAGAAATAATAACACCATTCAGAAACACTCAATTCAATGATTCATAAGTGTAATGTAAGGTATTGTAAACTCCAGTTTCAGGCAAAAATACATTGCTTTTTATCCCATCAATAAATAGTTGTTCTATGGCAAGCTATCCCAATAAATTTTATCCATAACCCCGAGAAAATTGCAGAGAAAAGACAGAACTGTCTGATTGCATTCAGTGTGAGCAGAGAAGTTAAAATGATCATGACGTAAAGCAATCATGCTTAATATTCCTTTTTAGCTTTCCTGCTTAACTCTGCCTTGTCCAGCAATTTGTATCATACTAGTCATTTGCAATGATGTACAAAAGTATTTTCTGTATTCCTAACATGATTTTAAGACAAATGCAGAAGCCTGGGAAATTTATAGTTTCTCTGTTTCAGGGTTTATTTATGAAAACGTGGCAAAAAGCCACTTTTTCAACTCTCCTGTCCTCACTTTTTTGTCTTATGCAGCTAAACCACAATTAAGTTTCACATTATATTTAAGTAAATTGAATGGCTGAAAAGTATACAACTTCAGGTTGTGAAGTTCTAAAGACGAAAGACAGGAAGGAGTTGGTAGATTAATTGCCTGCTTCTATTGACAGAGGCTCCAACCTGAAAAATAGTTTTGGTACTGAAAGACATTTAAAAAATTAGTGTTTTGCCTCTTTCAATTCTATCATGAATGATTTGGACCCCTCACTACAAAAAAGACATTGAGGTGCTGGAGTGTGTCCAGAGAAGGGCAACGAAGCTGGTGAAGGGTCTGGAGAACAAGTATTGTGAGGAGCGGCTGAGGGAGCTGGGGTTGTTTAGCCTGGAGAAAAGGAGGCTGAGGGCAGACCTTATCACTCTCTACAACTACCTGAAAGGAGGCTGTAGAGAGGCAGGGGTCGGTCTCTTCTCCCAAATAACAGGTGATAGGACAAGAGGAAAAGGCCTCAAGTTGTGCCAGGGGAGGTTTATATTGGATATTAGGAAAAAATTTTACACTGAAAGGCACCATCCCTGGAGGTATTTAAAGGATGGATAGACACAGTGCTTAGAGATATAGTTTGGTGATGTTTTTTGTCAGAGTTAGGTTTATGGTTGGACTCGATGATCTGAAAGGTCCCTTCCAACCTAGGCAACTCTATGATTCTATGATTTAACATTACAAAGTATCAAAATCAATATAAAGGAGAACCAGTTGAAATCCTGGGTTGACTAAACCTGTCCTCTAGCCCAGACTTAGGCCAGACCCCCAGTATCAGCCCTCTTTCTAATTTTACAATGATCACTGTGGTTTCTCATTGCACTACCTTCTGAAGTACAATTTGAATGTGAGATACCAGCTATATGAAGTCTCAACTACCTCCAAGAGATTTTGTCCTGTTCTTCCTGACCTCAGAAGGTGATATTAAAAGCGCTGTATGAAAAACAAGAAGAGGGACGTGATCGTAAATTGGCACTTGAGAACTGACTGCCTCCTGCAGGAAGTGTCAGGGATCTTTTCTATCACTTTGAGTTACCTCCTGTCTCGCTCCTCTGATTGCCCATGGTGTTGCTTGCTGGTTGACCCTGGGGTCCCACTGGGCACAATGCACTCAGCTCTGCTGCGACCACATCCACGCACAGACTGTTCTCTCCCACAGTGCATCCTACGGGGTGACAAATGAGACTCAAAGGGTTTCGAAAGCATCAAGATAAACAAAACACTGGGATAGGGCAAAAGGACAGGGTTGAGCGAGGAGAGGACTGATTGTGAGACCACATCTGCAGGGACCAGGCAAGGTGGCTTCATGCTGCAGGTGGAGATATTAAGCAGTTCTGCTCAAAAATTTAAAAAAAATGCTAAATGTAATCTATGATAAGAATTAACATGATCACACAGCAAGAATGAAGCAGACAAATGCTGCATAAGGTACATGTGGCACACAAGTGAGGCACACAAGTGAGGCACAAATGAACTAGGACCTATGTGTCTTAGTGAGCAAGAGGCATTTCCAAGGGCAGGCTCGCAGCCTGACCACAACACTACAGCAGCCTGCATCAGAGCCTCCCTGGCCAACTGGCTGGGAATAGGCGTGCTTACTAGAGTAGATAAGAGAGAAGGTATAATATACGGTCTTTGCGTGGTTTCTCAAATCTCTGCCAAAAAATAATGTATATCACACAGGATGAAAGTCATCCTAAACAAGGCAAGCAAAATCATACATGTGCTGTTAGAGTTTCCAGCACTGGGAGACATACTGGGAAAGAAGGTGGATTTAGCATCACATATTGCTAAGAATCATGAGATACTTTTGAAATTCAATATTTAAAAAAAAAAAAAAATCTAAGAAAATCAGACCCTGTGAGTTTGGAATACTTAAGGCTCAGCTTTCTTTTAAAAGAAAGATGAATTTCATACATAATTATGTATTTCCAAGATCTGAAGCTTTCAAAGAATAGCACTAAATATCCACAAAAGCTATGATAAAATCATTAAAGATGGCAGTCATGGAAGAATGAGAGTCCTACTGCAGGCATTCTAGTGTAAATATTCTAAGTGCTATGTGAGATGGTCCATTTTAATTATTGCCATGATCCTTTCTGCCACAAAACTCTGTACAACTCGGGTTAAAATGGTAATGAAATAAAGCTAGTGGCTTACTGAAATATGGAACTTTCCACACAAGGCATTAAGTAAAAGAAAAGCTGATAAGGTAACCTCTTTGTTTACATTGGTTTGATGTACTCTCTATTGCCTGTATATGATGAAATAGATAAAAATTCTCCTGGATGGAGACTCTCATTTAAATTCAATGTACTGAGGACAAGATATGCTTGGTAGAAAAGTGGAAACAGGCATACAGCATGAAAAAGTGATTTTTGTCACCTATGTTTAGAGGCAAAATTAGAAGACAACCATTCTAGATGAAAAGGCTGTTCTGTAACTCATATTCTGCACATGGAATTGCTGACATAATTTGCTGTTGCAATTTCTATCTTTGTTGAATGCCAACAAGATTTGTGTATATGTTGTGAACTAAACAGACTGGCCTGAATATTGCAAAGGAACTGATGAATATAATCCCTGAAAATTTCACTTGAGCTTGGTAAAAGAGATGATATTTTTACCACAAAATTTGCCACAAATTGTTAGCATCGTAGTATAACTGCTGTTCCACTTTTTTCTATGAGTCTTGTGAGGAAATAATATCAAGTTGCACTATCTAATGAATTCATATGATCTCACTAACAAATCAATATTAATTTTTTACCAGTCTGAATCAAAACTAATATACACTTTGTGGATATTCAACTCAAACCTATCTTTGTACTTCCAAAATTTACCCAGCTCCAGGTTTCAGACATACACTTTGCAAGTGCATAGTTTTATTTTTCTTACATTTTAAATTGCTACTGGGTAAAAAAAAAATTGTTTCTCTTTATTAATCTGAAGCCTGGAAATTGTGTTCTTATATAACCCTTTCTGTTGTCAGGTACTAGAATGAAATAAATCATTGTCATTTAAGGCATGACATTTTCTTAGTGAAGGTCAATCATGACATTTAGACCAAAAAGTCCTACTATTTACAGGTTAGATACAGCAAATAATGGTTGTAATTTTTTTTCATGTGTTTGTTTAATTTTTCCCAAAGGACATTTGGATTTTTCTGAGAATAAGAAAAGCAATGGCACTTTCTTTTGCTGCAAGATCATGTTCTCTAAGAAATAATTCAGAAAGATGTTTGAAGGAGGAATTAGCATAATTGCCATGTGCCGCCTCCTTTATGTGATGTTCTACAATGTTTTAGAAAGAGCCACTAAGACTTGTTTGGATTTTGAGATAAATAAAAAGTACTGTCAGACATCCTTACCTTGCAAATCCCAACTTTGCAAATCCCACCGGTGTCAATAGGAGACAAGTGACAAATTCTCACAGAACCATAGCACGGCGGCTCTGAAGCACTCACTGATACTTTTGCTCCAAGTTATGACTAAATGAGCATATTGACTGTCATTAGGAGCCCAGATTGTGCTACTGCTTCATACTGGACTGCTAAACAGCTTCAGATAAAAAATGTACATTATTACTCAAGTCGGACCACATTTCACTCATACGTATGCACATATTTTCAAAGCAACTTTTAGTTTGGTCATATATTGTTAGAAATAACACAATTTGTACTCTTATTTCAATGGAACTGTGTATCGTGTATGCATTAAAAAACCAATTACTTATGTCTTTTTTCTGGAGACTTTTTGGTTTAGCCTGTTAAACCATTATTTTGATCCCATACTAAACCAGTTCTGATCAGCATGAGATTTTACCCTGCAGCTAGCAAAATAAAAGCAGAACACATGGAACTATGAACTAAACTGTGGCCTATAAAATCTCAAATTCTTCCTAAGTGACAACACAGGAATTATTAATTAGAAAAAAATCCAATGAATATTACATTTTCATGATAATGTAAATCCCAGAAAACATCAGTAATTGCGTAGATGATCATGTATAAAAAACATGAATTAATTCTAAGATGGCTTTAGTATTGTGTACTGATTACTAAATTAATAATTCGTACAGCTAATTAACCATGATTATGTGAATTGTAAACAACTGAAAACCAGTGTTAGCAGGTGGCGCATGCGGTTTACTGCGAAAACAACTCTTAAAAATCTTTGGTTTTACCTTATGTCTTCTTTTGCAGCCTGATGTTGTAAAACAACCTGTTCTAAACTATTGACATGGAAAAGCAGTTTGCAGTGAGATCCTGGCCATTTCCAGTGCTTTTGATACTAGTCCACTCTCCATACAGAAGGGTGGGACAAACCAGTGCTGCCCAGTCTATCAGAAGAAACAATGTGTCTAAATTTGTAATTGCGGTTCAGTGGACAAGAAGTGGCTGACCTAATGTCTTAACAAAAACCTGCAGTCCCTCTAGAGTCAGGAAGCTGGAAGGAGATGTTGAGGTGTGACCTTTTCCTGAAGGCTTCCTTTCCAGGCACCAGTGGCCGGTGCAGTGCCCAGCTGGAAGTTACCCAGCCGAAGTCTTCCATGAAGATAAAGCAGTTGTATCATGGGCTTTCAGCAGCTAGCCTGTGGTGCAGCAAACTGGCTGGACAAGCTGAGGTCCCTCAGTCAGCGGCCATGGTAAGAAAAGAGAAGTTTCACAGGTCCTCTGAAGCATGTCAAGTTGCTTAGTTGTTGCAGCAATGGTGCAGGAAGGGATGAGAGGCTTTCACAGGAACACGCTGGAAAATACGAGTCTGAGACTTGCAATGTAAATGCTTTCACTTAACATCTCCTGTCAGTAGACTGAAAGCAGCAGAGCTTGTCTTGTAAATGTGGGTGAAGGCCATACTTCATGATTGCTTTACTTCCAAAGACATCTACAGTTTAAGTCAGCGGTGGAAGCCCAGAGATGAATTAAAGGTAATGTTTCCTTCATGTTAGTGATGTTCCTCCATCTTAGCGCATTATAGCTCACATATACATTGTGCCTACTGTAAATGCAATAGAAATCCTCCCATTGTCTAGCCAAAGAAAGAAAATAGCAAATTTTTAACTAAAGCATAATTATGAACTGTCCAACATACACAATAGCTCTGTCACAACGTAGAGCTGATTGTGACCTGTAATGAGTTACCCTTGACATACTGTGCTATGAAATTTCCTGTCTTTCCGAGATACCTGAGTGCCCAAAGATTAATTTCCAAATTGAATTGCTTCTTAATCAGGTAGGGGGGGCACAGGACGTGGGGAATGTTTATGTATTTTGGATACTTCCCGAGCTACACATCAGATAAACAGAAGTTTTCAGTCTCCCAGTTTCGTCCATGGGCTCCCAATTCCTTTGCAAATCTGCCTATGAGTGTCTGTGGATTTTAAGAAAACATTATTTTACACTGAAAAGCCCTTCGTTAGTCATGCAGATTCAAAATTTGCCTAATATTTTCTGACTGTGTAAACTGATCTATAAGTCTTAAAGTACAGAATAATGATCTATCTTCTAAAACGTAAATAAAAAAAATGATCAAATATAGACCATATAACCAATAAAAATAATAAAAACCAAGTAAACTATCTAAGGAAAATCCATCTTCATTTTTACTTTAAATGATTCAGACAAAGAGGACTCATGAAGGCATAGACTGTAGATGCTATTGGTCTTCTGGCATCTAATAGCAAAGTGACATCTCTGCTTATTTATCTTCTTTCCATTGTAAATAGATATTTTTATTGGTGGTCTCTGAATTACTGAATGGACGTCCAATTGTGCTTTTATTAGCAAATGTGAAGTACAGGTTTTCCATAATTATAAAATTGTATTAACTACCTGCAAGTTTTCTGGTAGGAGCAAGCCAGAAAAAAAAAAGGACATAGTTTTCACCCACAGTTAAAATAAAAGCAGGCAAGAAATAAAGATATGAATTAAGTCCTAGATGAATATGGCACACAGAACAGCTACAACTCACTTGAAAGTTTTCTGCTGTTACTAAACTCTAGGGTGGGGGAAGTTGACCTTGGCTGGCTGCAAGACCCCCACCCAGTTACTCGCTCACTCCCCCTTCTCAACAGGACAGGGGAAGAAAATATGATGGAAAAACTTAGGAGAATTTCATTATTAGTTTATTATTTAATATTTTGCATAACTATAAGGAAAATTAACTCCATCCCAGCCAGACCCAGTACATAAATGCATCAAAAATAATCAATTACATGCTGTAATTCATTCTGAAAGTAAAATAAGGAAGGTAATCATTGAGTCTAACCTATGATAACAAATCATTCACAAATAATTTTTTAGAAATGTTTTCAATGCTTATATGAGAAGAGCCAGTTCAGGGCTTCTTAGTAGTGCAGGCAAAATTTAATTTTGCCACTGCAAGGATGAAGACCAAATTAGTAAACCCTGGAGAGGCAGACTGTCCTTTGGCTGTCACTGATGGTCAGATGTGGCAGTCTGAGAGCCAAGATTGCTAATGCTGGGAGTCACTTCAGGTCCGCAAGGCCCTGTATGCCCAGACTTTTCACTCAGCAGTGAAAGTAGAAGCACACCCACCACTCTCTGGGCCTGGCATAGGTAGAGTACGCAGCGGTTATTAGCTCCCCTCCTGAAGTGATTTAGAATCATAAAATAACAGAATCATTTAGGTTAGAAAAGACCTTTAAGATCATTGAGTCTAACCATAAAAAAAAAAAAAAAAAAATTACCACATCACTTCTAGAACTAGACCCAAATCTACACTTTCCAATATTTATGATACAAGAGCTGAGGTAAGCACCAGATCCAGGACAGTGACAGAGTTACCTCATATTATTTCCTACATGCATTTATGAAGCTACACCATAAAGCTGTTCAGAAGGAATATTGCAGCAGGCTGTTCTGCAGCCTTCACCAGTGATAAGTAAATTGCTTTTAATTTCCACCTCAAATTTCTTTCTGGCCATTTCATACCAATTCGCTTACCTGTAGACTTGATTGCATTGTCTGTCCTTTAGGCAATGATGTATCTATTGGACTGAGGCACAAATCTACTGGTGGACTTCGTAGAAAAGGGGTTCTGTAAATTTTAGCCCTCCCTTGCTACTGACCCATGGTAATATGTGTTGCCAGGTCTTCTGACATTAACATGAACACAAAACTGACCATCTTCTTCACAAAATCAGGGCTGCATCAATTTCTAGGAGCCTTCAACAATTCTTAGCTTTCCTTGATTTTCCGGGGATTTTATTGACAGAAATATGGTTTTCTGAATATCACCCAGATGGTAGAATCATAGAATCTAGAATCATAGAATCATAGAATCATAGGGTTGGAAGGGACCTCTGGAGATCATCTAGTCCAACTCCCCTGCCAGAGCAGGATCACCCAGAGCAGGTTGCACAGGCATCCAGGCGGGTTTTGAATGTCTCCAGAGACAGAGACTCCACCACCTCTCTGGGCAGCCTGTTGCAGGGCTCTGCCACCCTCACCCTCAAGGTAGAGAAGTTCCTCCTCATGTTCAGGTGGAACTTCCTATACTCAAGTTTGTGCCTGTTACCTCTTGTCCTGTCACTGGGCACCACTGGAAAGAATCTGGCCCCATCCTCCTGACACCCACCCTTTAAGTATTTGTAAGCATTAATAAGGTC